>BMAO01033762.1:0-37826 GCA_019973975.1 Trichonephila clavata | reverse complement strand
GTGGGTAGTACAGCAATGTGCACTGCAGCTGGACATAGCTCATGTGCTGAACAGTTATGGTAAACATTACACTTGTCTCAACGACGCTTTCAATAAACACTTAGTATTTCCTTTCGTCTCTTATTTTTTGTGTTTGTGCCTGCCTCACCGCGTCGCTTGTGCCCATGTATTTCTATACAATAAATGATTGTTACAATATTATGTATCTACCTTTAAAGTTTGCACCATGAATTTGGGGCCATCCTGTATATAGGGAGAGTGTGAACTAATAGTAGGAATTGAAAAAGAAGAACTTATAAGTGATTGAAGTGAGACCATGATATCAGTATTGAGCTTAGCTACCACAGCTCATAATAACAGCTGCTAAACGTTTCAAAGTTGAATGGCAATATTTTGTCGGGATATGTCCAACACCACCCCAACAGCATTGACCATATAGTTAACAATGCATAAGACAAGCAACCTCTCTCAACGGCTTTCAGACTGACCATCTTTGTGGCGTTACAAGTATAAGCGGTTGAATTTGATTTTATCTTCCTGATCTGGCATAAGAAATCTGGCGATAATTTTTTGTGAAATTTTTGTACTAAGTTCACAACTAAGTCAACCGGCAGGAATAAACAACCCTTTCCGAAATGGCTTTTCATATCGTTTTTGAATAGTGGTTAGTTTTACCCCATGGTTGACTTAGAAGGTTTGTTTGATAGAGATATTTTTCTAGAATAGCTGGAAATGAAATGATAAGTGAATTTTTTCTACTTTTGATTGAAAAAGGCAAGGACAGAAGTGCATGAATTAAAGAGTGATGCAGTACATCTTTATGAATGTCCGGAACTTTGAAAGAATACTCGCTCGCTTGAGGGAATGAGTGAGTGAGTGAACATTAACGTCCCACTGTTCAGCTACACTCGCTTGAGGGCAAGGGAGTTCGTTACTTAAATCAGCCTAAAGCACCCTATGTTGTTCCCACTGTTACATTTTAGGAACCATGTTTTTTCGACGTTGTTCTTATCGGAAGCTACTTTTAAAAACGCGTGATTATTTCCTTTTGTGGACGTTTTTGGTGCCATAAAAATCAGGGGACTAACTTACTGCAGAAACACGTTTCGTTTCTAAAGAAAATGCAGTACTATTGCTTTGTCCATGTCTGCAATTGGATACATCATTGTAGACAAAAGTGTATTTGGCTTTGAGGCAATGGTAATTTTAAAAATAGTTCCACTGCGCTGCAAATCATGTAGAATGGAGAATGCGGACATCGGTTACTGAGCCGGAGGCTATATTGATTGTGATTGGTTCCTCATGTGGCAGAATAATCCATCACTGCATGCCCACAATATGATTGTCATCAGGTGTAGTAATGCGACGAGTGAGGCCAATCGTTCTCTCCTGCATCCATTTTAGTGATCCACATCACTGTCGCTTGGCTTCATCCATCATTATTACAGAATTCTCGGAGGGATTATCCACATTATTTATAAGCAACAAAATTTTTTACTCCGTTGAACTCAGAAGCGGTGCTCAATGACACTTGCAATTTTTCTGCAGGCATACTAGAACGTCTCCCAAAACAACTGAATTCTCGTTTTGTTTAGATGGTTTTGAAGGGTTCGGCTACTATTTTCATCCTACTACTTTCACTTCATTATATTTGTTCGAAAACAAGAAATAGGACTAGAAAGATTGCAACATGGAGGTAGAAGTATCATGATTTGGGTAGGCATTAGATATATATCATGGTAAAAGCAAAATAAACGTTATCCGTTGGAAAATGAATATATTTAGTTACATTAGTAACAGCATGGTAATATTTTAAATGATTTTACATGGGATATGTGGATAGAAACGCAAAAAATTACATTTCAAAACGATAATCCTCCACACACATAGTCAAAGACATGAATGTTTTGCAGAAAAGAACATGAGCCTGATCAGTCAACCAACGATTTCCTCTATATTTGTAGCAATCTAGCAAGAAAAAAACACGACCAAGAACATTCGAATGTGAATGAAAAAAATGCCAACATTCATTGCTAGGAAAATATACTTTAAAGTTTTGTTCAAAATTTTTATGACTTACCAATGAAAATGGTCGAGATACTGAAGTTTAAGGGAGTTATGCTAAATATTAACTTCATTTTAAAATACTAAACTGCTAACTTATTGGGAATTGCGTTTATAACTTATTCGTCTAGTTTTACTTCTGTCACACATACTTGTTCCTAATTTATTTTAGTATTTCATTTAATTTTATGTTTTTGCTTGAATACCTTTTTGTAAAATTTTGGTTACGTTATAGAAACAAGTAATATAAAAAATTTTTTTTTTAAGTCAACTCCTACTTAGGTTCAACAAAGAAAAATTTCATTTTAATTACTTTTTATTAAATAGTTAAAAGTAATATAAATATGTTATATACATATGACAGAATCACAATATTAAGTGATAAATTAGAGAAAGCGTTTTTCCTTGCAATTTTTCATTTTCCTTTCTATATATGGTGTTAGACTATTTTTTGTTTGTTGTTACAATTTATATATCTATTCATTTCTTAAATTTAGTTTTTCTAATAAAATAGTATTGTAAAAATAAGAAATGCGTTCTCAGAAATTAGGCCATCCCAGGTGGGATTCGAACCCAAACATCTGGATTAGAAGTCCAACGCAGTATCCATTGCTCTTCAGGGACACAACGAGTGATTTTTCCTTTCTATATATGCTGCTGGACTATTGCTTTTACTTGTTACCATTTTTTTCATTTTTTAATTTAATTAATGAATTAATATCTGAAAAACTGTATTAATATCAAGTGTCATCCAATACAAGTTTTAAAAAGTATTTGAATTTGAATGGATGAATAGAAAGTATTTGACTAAGAATTGAAAATTTTAGCAAATATATATATATAGAGAGAGAGAGAGAACTAATAGAGTAGGAATTGAATTAGATATATTTTTTTGTTCATAAGAAGTAAAGTAAGTTTTGAATTCTTTTCAGTGTTTGTACATATTTCTTGACCTCCAAGGTCAGGAGTCAGCAAACTTTCGAAAGAAAAGTCAAAATGTAAGTGAAACAAGTTAACTAAGGTATCAAAAAGTATGCTTACACGGGGGCAGGAGAAAAAGGGGTTGGGCTTTCCCATACCGGCCACGATCAAGATTGTCGAGCTCTGATTAATTTTTTTATATATTGTGTAAATAAAGTCTTACATAAAAGTATTTTTTTATGCAAGTGCTCAGTGCAAGAATAACCATTATCAAAGTATCAAAATTTTGGGAATTAAACTTTCAAGCCTCACGAAAAAATGTTTTTACCAATAATATCGTAAGGGCTTTATTCTGATATTTCATATTTGCTTTGTTAATTAAAATTGTTTTTGCCTGTTCTGGAATATGTAAATAATTTTAACACTTTATATTTACTCTTCAGTATGCCATATAATGTGGAATGTGTTTCTATTGCTTCTGTTGGGATTTTAAGTGTATCTCTTTACCATCCGTACATGCAAATAACGTTGCCAGAAATTCCTTAAAGGACCCCATGACGGCATTTTTAATGATAAATTAGACATTATTGTTTTAGAAAAAATTCTAATATCTTCACTGTTTTTCAACAAGTTTTGCTAATGGGAAATAATTTAATAAAGAAGTAACTATCTTAAGATAGAGCCAAATGTTTAAATGACAGGAAAAAACAGGTACATTTTTTCAATAGGTAATTATAAAAGAAAAAGAGAAAAACTATAATGTTTAGTAGACGTAACTATTTTTTCATTGAAATGCAAAAATGCAAAATAATGCAAAATAAATGCAAAAGTCTGAATGACCACAATCATCTATACGCAATGATCCTCTGTTTGTCTCATCGATCTACATAACCTGATCTCAGCCCTTCAGAGAACATGGGGGACGCTATCAAGACAGATACTCAACCCTTCGATCCCATTTCATTAACGAACGACAGGGATTGTGAGTCTCTAAGTCATCCCAACTCTTAAGGTGTCGTGTCTTCACAAGTCCATACTGAGACGAATCTCCACTGTGAAGGTGAAAGGCAATGTTCCACCTTACTACATAGGTATCTCTAAATCAAACACTCTACAGAGTATGTAAAAGAAGTATCGGGATCAAATTTGAGAATCGGGGGGTCCTTTCAATAAATTCTTAAGTTTCACAAAAGTGCAAGTTATATAGATAATAAGAATTTAAAATATCGAATGATCGATTATTTAAACTTGTTCTATTGTGCAATCATCAGGTGAAATCTTGTAATTCATTTGAATCTCTAGGGCAAAATGTTTGATTTTCTTACGAGCTAATGTGTTTGAAAGTTTTTTCCTATTAACTATAAGAATGCAAAGTGTTTGATGTCAAAAGTGCTTGGAAACGATAGGTTTTGGAAATAAATAAAAAGTCCTTAATTAAATAAATGGCTTTTTCATTATATTTTTTCAGCCAACATATTGAGAGATTAATAAGGAGTTAATAATCGAAATTGTATTGACAATAAAAGCAAGGTGATAATTGTTACAATTATTTCTATTCGATGAAAATTAATTACATTGGTCTTCGTTGAAACCTGATTAATTCTGTTGGTTGTATAAAATATATTATTCAAATTTAAAGTAATTACAGGCGAATGAGAGGTGAAAATATTCTCTAGTATTATTCACATTTTAAAGAAGGAAGCATAATCATTGATACCGAAATTTTAAGGTTATGAAATAGAGTATTAAATAAACAAATTGCTTTTAAGTAAAAAAAAAAAAATGCCTAAATTCAAATATTTCAAAAATGTTGCATTTTTCATTGATTCACGTGGATTTGTTTGGAAATTTGATGCAATAGGGTGAGCAAAAAATATTTGCTACCTGTAACCGTTTTTTTAAGCTCTTAAGTTCTTAATAGGCCCTTGCTTTTAATAGTATGAAAAGGGCTTATATTAAATTACCTAAGAAGAAAAGAAGTGAACAAAACTTTTACAGTTTTCAGAATTAAACTTTAAGAGAATGAAACTCGATGATACTTTCTAGACGAGAAATTCTTCAAATAATTTCAGGTTTTCAATGATTTGAGACAAAAAAAGTGTTCTTTCTCTGTGTAGGAATGATTAAAAGCTATTTTTTTTAAATAAAAAGTTTTTAATAACTATGGGAGAACTCAGCTTTCCTTAGGGATTAGAACCTTTTCTTCTTATTGCTATTCATTAAATTCAAGAGTCTCAATGATCACTTGAATATATAAGAATATGCTCAATATGTTGCAGGTGAAAACACAAAAGAGAATAAGTAAAAAAAAAGTAATTTTCATATCTGTACGAGGTTAGTAAATGCTCTGAAACTAAATGCTTTTACAATTCAAATTAATCCTAAAATAGATAAAACTTTAAGATATTATTAAGGAGGTTTAAGCAATGCAAAAATAGTAAAAGAAAAAAAATCGAATAATATATTTTTAATATAAAAATGATTTTGGAAAATTAAGGAGCAAGGTATTTTCTTCATATATATTCAGTAAGTAAAGCAGGCTATGTTTTTTAAAAGTTCAATCTTTTAATAGTAAAGATAATTACTTATTCTATTTGGTGAGATATTTCTAAGTCCCAGAGTATGTTCAACAGAGGTATATATTTACTTAAAATGAACGTATATCTTACTACTTATTAAATGAAATAAGGTATATAATCATTTTTATAATACCTGGATGGTGTAAATTCTTTTCAGTCGACCCACAATCTGTATTCTTAAATTAATTTAAAAATACTAGTTTATAATTTTATTTCGTATGAATTTACTTTTAAGTATAAATTTTGCCTGATTTTAGACTTTTGTCTGACGTAATAATTTTAGTGTAAACTTTTTTGTAATTGTTTTTCGAAATAAAAATGAATTAATTATATATACTTATTTATTTTTTTCATGATTCAACGAAGTTTATCGGTACATAAAGGACTTCGAATCGAAACAAATTATTTTAGTCGTATATTCACCACGAATTAATGATATGATTCAAGAAATACAGTTAGATACATAAAAATAACACGAAATCAAATAATCCAACAGAAGTATATTTATCAAAATAATTTATTACAAAACATTACAAAGGCAAAGAAACATCACAACGGTTACATGCTTAAAACTGGAACAAATGAAACAATGAAACAAGTCTATGGGAATGCATTTAGTAAGAAGCTTTTAGTTTGTAAAAACGTTCAGAATAGTAACAAATCCCAGAAAATTTTTGATAGAGTTCATAGGGACAAAAGACCTTCCACTACAGAGTAAAACAATTCACAATATTCATATTTAATGTATTTAAAAAGAACTATAGAACCGAAGATGAAAAAGTGAGGTACAAAACATTGAACTTTTGCAAGATTCTATATAGAGCTGAAGCATTAATTACATATATAAAAACCTAGCTCAATGAAACAAATGCATAAAACATACTCAACCACAGCATTTTATACAAAAGCAATATTTGTGTAAAATAACAAACAAAAGTTTACATCATTACATAAAAATGTCATTCCTCCACCGAAATAAAATTATAAATCACTGAGTCTCTGAGTTTATCAGAAGATCAAATGATCATTAAAAATTCGTTATTTGGTTCCAAATACTTTGTGCATTTCTTATGAGGTAACTGCCAAGAAACTACTGAGAGCATTGTTTCTGGAGCATATTGTTGTTATTTAGTATCCACTTTTTCCTCCTTTGGATGAACCTCCACCCATTCCTCCATAGCCTCCTCCAAATCCTCCCATTCCTCCTTTAGATGAACCTCCATTCAAGCCTCCATAGCCTCCTCCCATTCCTCCTTTAGATGAACCTCCATTCATGCCTCCATAGCCTCCTCCCATTCCTCCTTTGGATGAACCTCCATTCATGCTCCATATCCCCCCAACTCCTCCCATTCCTCCTTTGGATGAACCTCCATTCATGCCTCCATATCCCCTCCAACTCCTCCCATTCCTCCTTTGGATGAACCTCCATTTCATGCCTCCATAGCCTCCTCCCATTCCTCCTTTGGATGACCTCCATTCATGCCCATATCCCCTCCAACTCCTCCCATTCCTCCTTTGGATGAACCTCCATTCATGCCTCCATAGCCTCCTCCATTTCCTCCCATTCCTCCTTTGGATGAGCCACCCCCATTCCACCGTAGCCTCCTCCCATTCCTCCTTTGGATGAGCCACCACCCATTCCACCGTAGCCTCCTCCCATTCCTTTTGGATGCACCTCCCCCATTCCACCGTAGCCTCCTCCCATTCCTCCTTTGGATGGGCCACCACCCATTCCTCCATAACCACCTCCCATTCCTCCTTTAGATGCACCTCCACCCATTCCACCGTAGCCTCCTCCCATTCCTCCTTTGGATGCACCTCCACCCATTCCACCGTAGCCTCCTCCCATTCCTCCATAGCCCCCTCCGTTTCCTCCATGACCACCGTTCATTCCTCCATAACCTCCACCCATTCCACCGTGGCTTCCACTCATACCTCCGTAACCTCCTTGACCTCCTGGAAAGAAAAATACATCAAATAAAATCATATTCTTATTTAAGAGACGGTCCGTGTGTCTTGATAACAAAGATCTTATCAATGTTTGCCATAATACAAAAGAGCATTATTTTTAATCTAATTGTAAACTCTCTAATCTCGTTTCTATAAAGCCTATACTGTTTTACGTGTTTTTATGGGAGTTAAATGCAATATATATCTTAAAATCCTCATATGATTTCTGTCTATTTGCACTCAGTTGGCCTTTCATTTAATTGCTTAGATTTTTTTCTCAATTCCTTCATTTAGTTCACTCTATCCCTATATATCTTTATCAATATAAACATTTATTTTATTCAAATTTTCAATCATTAATAAAATACTTTTTATTCATCCACTGAAGTTCAAACGCATTTTTTAAAACTTGTATTAGATGACACTTGATATTAATACGGTTTTTTCAAATATTAATTCCTCAATTAAATTTAATTTTTAATGTGAAGTTTTTAATTCTATTTGGAGATTAAAAAACGTATGGAAATGTATGAAATGATTAAAATCTCCCCTCTTCAAATTCCCCATGCATTTTGTGCACAATTACATCTAATTGTAGTTTTTATAAATTGTTATTATAAGACACATTGCATATTCATTAAAAAATGCTTACATAGAATTTTTACTCTATATAAAATATGTTTATCCAGCGTTAATAATTTTTAAAGCATTTTTATGCTTTTTTATACACTAAAACAGTCTTTATATAAAAAACTATTTTTCTTAATATCACATTTTTCTTACTCAAAATTTTTTGGTCAATCTAATCAAAATATTTTATTTATGTGTATCCGACACATAATTACAGGCATGGATCAGAGTGTGAGATAGATTCCAAGTAAGAGTCCATAGCATTTCGTTCTATTAGAAAAGAGGTGCAATGGAAAAAAAGGACATGGAGTCGATATTTCAACTGAAAGGAATAGTTTCATAAGGAGAAAGCTTGATTAAAAAATCAACCAAGGATTTCCTTCTTTTGATTTTAAGAATCTTGGCTTTTAGACCTTTACTAAAGGCACTTTCAGATAAAATTTTCTTCCAATGGATAGCAACCCATTTCAAAAATTTGGGCAACAAAAAAGCTGACGCAGTGGTGTTAAGGAGAGAACTTTGATAGAGGAACGCATTAAACAACCTCTTCATTCCTTTTTAGAAAATACACAACATGATATAATCCAAGGCTCTATCTTTTGTCTTTCTTCATAACTGTTCGAACCTCAAATATCTCTACTGCTCAGCAAATAATCTTATTTTCATTGTACACATAGTAATGTCAATCCTTGTCAAGAAAGTCAACTGACTGATAACTGATGAAAGCAAGGCCCTGCTCCGAAGAGAAAGTAGTTTTCTTTCAAGATTAAAGGTCTCCTAAAATTATTATTGCTTGTTTCTATAATCTTAAATATATATCATTCTTATTTCAACTTCAGTTGAAAATTAAAAATAAAAGGCTTATTTAGCTATACAATACACAAGTGTCACAGTGATACGTGACGGAAGATACACGATTCAAGGAAAAATTTCAAAAAACTCTTACCTTGTCCACTATGTCCATATCCAGAGGATCTAGTGTACTTTTCTTGGATCCCTGCAGGTGGTTCTTCAACAATCATGATGACATCAGCGGGGTTTTCCTTCCCGTCGGTTCCAGGTTCATTGGTTTGGACGGTTGCGTGGAATCCGTCAGCTCCTGCAGTGTACTGGACCTTACGGTACAATCCCTGGGCATCCATGTATCCATAGGCACCAACCTTGTTACCATGGGCATCACCTTCTTCGCTTCTAAAAGAAATGGCTTCTTCTCCTTCGGCTTTGTATCCCATGGTGTAGGGTCTCGGTTGGTTCTATAAAAAATTCAGGTGTTTGCACTCATTTTTTATAAAGCTATAAAGTATGCTTTTTACTTAAGGAATCATGCTATGTTAATGTTTCTATCGAATTTTGTAAGGTGTTATTTTCAGTGTTTGATAAAATATAATATCTCTTAGAATTTATCTGAAAGTATCTTGCATTGAAAGTTTGCCAATATTTTTGTTTTTACTTATTTATTGCTATGCATTAAGCATTTCCCCCAAAACTCAGTATAAGGTTTCTGTATAATTGTTGTCTATCACTACCTATTTATACAGATGAAAATGAAAAGAGTTCTGATAAATTTTATGCTATAGCTATTTTATGCAATAGTATGACGACAAATATTTTTCTTACCTACACATACACAACTGAAGAAATTTTTGAAAGCCTACCAATTTCACATCTTTTCAGTACAGTTATTCTAATTTATGACATTTATATGCTTTATTATTGCTTAAAGTTGTGACGGATCTATACTCGGTTCCACTAATATCTCCTCATCTCTTTAAACAAAATATTTAATTCAACCAACTTTCATCGAGTAAGCCAAGGTGATTTATGTAAATGAGGTATATTATATGAATTCGGTTTTCGCGAGTTGGCAGTAAGTAAGAAAGTAAGAAAGGAAGGAAGTGAACTGTTGACACGTTGTTGTTGACACGCCGAAGTTGATACGTTAGATGTGTGCAAATAGGAGTTTAACGGAAGTTTGAAAATTAGTTGTTAGTTGAAGATTGAAAAGCAGTGGAATTAATTAAAGATTACAGAGCGTAGAGCCATCGTCATTTGATCAAGCCGAAGAGAGTGCCTGCAAAATTCCAGTGTAGGATGCGATGCATTAAAGGTTCAGGTACTGTGCATTTGATTAAGTATAAGCAAGTTATTCGTATTCAACGTAGTTATAATCGAGCATATTTAAGCTATCTTAAATTCAGTTGAGGGTCTGTAGTAGTATCCCCATGTTACAGAATCTCACCTACGCACTCTACTATAATTCATATACCTTCATTAGAATTGTATTGTGTCTGTTTGATAATTGTTAATAAGAATTAATAAATCAAATTACATTGGAAATAATGTCTGCGAATTATTATGTTCCTCCTACACATCTAGCCGGATTTACAGATAGACAAGAAGGTTCGGATGTAAGAGGTAACCGAACGTTACCACAAAGTATATAAATAATCATTTTAACTAAAATTAATAAAATGACAGAGGAATTATCTTTTGCAGACAATTTTCATTAAGGTAAACTTATGAGGATACAATATAATTAACTAACTGAATAATAACTTACTTCTTTGTTTCCTCCGCCCATTCCTCCATATCCGCCACCCATTCCTCCATATCCACCTCCGAGTCCTCCATCCATTCCTCCATGTCCTCCTCCCATTCCGCCATATCCACCTCCAAGTCCTCCTTTACCAGCTCCATATCCACCACCGCCATATCCACCACCTAGTCCACTTCCTCCACCCATTTTTCCGCTATATCCATCATCTTGACCACCATGTCCTCCTCCAAGGCCTCCATCCATTCCGTATCCACCACCTTGGCCACCATGTCCACCTCCGAGCCCTCCATTGCCTCCACCGTAGCCGTCCCCAAGTCCTCCTCCCATGCTACCAGATCCTTTGGCAGAGGCATATTGAACAATCAGAAGAGCCGCAATCACGATCTGAAAAGCAAAAACATTATATTTTTTAATCTAGCAGCTGATAGTGAGAAAACGTAATTGAAAAAAAAGCTTGCATGCGAAAATACCTTAAAATAAATCGAAGCAACACAAATTGATTGAAAGTTTGAATATGTAAATATTTTTTTATCAGAAATATTCTTAGAAGCTCATTTTTATAGCTCATTCATTTTTGCAAGACAATATTATTGAATATTTTTTCTATTAAAAACATTTTTGGACACATCAGTTGTTTAATTCAGCTGCATATCGTGTAATCTTTTCTATATCATTTGTATCTTGTCCTTCGATCTATTTGACTGACACATTTTCATTTGCACTAGTGGTCGCATGCTGTTTGCACACAGTTCTTTCATGCGCCTCGTGTATATCAGATAATAGAGAACAATTGTTAAATTGTTTCTAAAAGCACAAATGAAAATGCATAGGAACTCGAGTAGTGATTGTATTGTAACGTTGATTTTCAAAAGAGAGAGAATGGACAGTACAGGTTTTGCTTTGTCCATAAATCAAAGTTATAAAATATAATGAATAGTCAACGATAGGACATTGACATACTGATTCAGTCTGACATTAACAGATGGAAAATAATTAATTGAATACAATAATTTTTTGAAAATCTGCTTCAATGTACATAAGAAACTTATGTACATTGAAGAAACTTAAAGTTACAAAAAGGGTTTTTAGACACCTGAAAATTTATACATAAAATTTTTGAAAGTAGATTGGAAAGAGAGAGAAGCTTCCAGATCTATATTTATAGCTAAAACTTCATTTGGGACTGGAGTTGCTCTGAATTAGTAGCTCAAATGCGAACAATAAACCGTAGATTATTCATCAGAATGGAAAATCTTTAAACCGATTTCCTTTAAAAAATTTATATTTTAAAATGTTCGAAGAAACTTGAAAAAAATTATGTTGAAGTTATTTGAGAATTCCTATTTAAATTTTAGAAAAAAGATACTGAAAAAACAACACAAATTTAAATTTTAATAAAAATATAAAATGCAGAATCAATCAGGGATGTTTGTAGCAAATGCTTTGATTTGTATTTATATGCAGTATAATACAGCTCACACAAAATGGAACAAATTGCATCAACTTAAGAATTTTTCTTCTTCAGAGAATTAATGAGCCAGAGTTTGTTAATGTCACTCTGTAAAGCAACACGAGGGACATTGGCGATGTATCTCATAATTGTGAATTATGGATAAATAACAAGGACGACTGGAACCCTACTCCGAACTTCCACAAACCTGCAAAGGAAGGACTTTGAGCCCCGGCAGACATCAGTCATATGGGAGCCGATCAGGAGCTCGTAACCATGACCCCCTAGGCTACCGGGGCCTTCTTTCTTCACACAAATATAAGCATCTATAAAAATTTTAATATTTTGCTTTTTTTTTAAAGAATTCTTATCTCAAAAATTCGTTTTCTTGAAGATGAATATCTTCGAGTATTCGAAACATAAATTTACAAAAAGAGATCTAACGGATATTTTGTGCACAACACAAACGAACAACAAAGATTTAAGAATTCTGAAATTTAAAGTTATGCAGAAAAGTTTTTCAAATTTATCTTTGAGAAATCTTAAATGACAGGAAGAATTTTTTTTCTAATGAATTAGAATACGTATAACATCTATGTTAGAGCAGATACAAGAAATATTACCTTTAGAAACTTCATACTGATGTTCTCTGTTAGATTTTTCTTAATCTGGAGGACGTGTCAAAACCTATCAGATGAGATAAAACTCAACTTGTGATTCTGCACGAGCGCTCCAAGCTTTTATACTTTTCAGTTTGGCATAACCAACCGATTTGGGCACGTGATTAGGCAATTGTTTAGAATTTTTAAATCTTCATCGGTTAAGAGGCATATATAAAAACACACCAGTTATTTGCTCCAGTCTTCCGGTTCAATTCTTTTTCGAGCTTTTTAAAAATATTTTAAAATTGTTTCATTGCTTTTGAAAAAAAAAGCGAAATTAATAAGGACTCCTTGGAAAATTTGAAACCGGAAAAAAAGGTCATGGCTTTGGAAGAGTTTTCTCTTTGTTTATAAAAACAGATTTCCGTTTGTTTTTCTTCCATTAAACGAGACGGAGTTCGTTTTCGGAAGTAGTTATTTTAAAGATGTGTTATGATGAGATGAAGGATTTTTTTCCCCATCAGAATTCTCAGCTATTTTGCCATTTCTGAATAATGACCCATTTTATTTCGATGCGATTCTTCGAAAGCGGGTAATTTATAAGACTATTATAATTGGTTGACACATCATCCATTTCATAAATATGATGAATAGGGTCATCCATACGAAGCCTTCAAATTAATCCCAGCTCACTTTCTCCGATAGGATATTTTTAATTTTCCAGAACAATCGAAAGATATCGCATGAGAAATAATTAGTTAAATATTTTAATTAACACATGCCTTTGTCCTTATTAAAATGAAAAACAATGAAGTTTTGACTTTCCATATTCCAGAATGCTCAGAATTTTAAGGGGACATGGTATGATTTATCAGAAAATCTTAGATTTTGTAATTTTCACAAATATTTTGGGTTGCCCCTATGTATATGAATTTTGTATAACAATTTCTGAGTCCAAAATACACTCTAACAATTGAATATATTAAAGGAAAAGTTACAAATTGGTTAAGTGACTTAAAGTGCTACTCCTTTTATATTAATTAACGCATACACGTTAAATTTTATTTACAAGTGTATCAAACTATGCATAATGAAAGTTGGGATGGGTTTTGTGATAGCAAGTTCTACATTCGTAAAATACTTTTTTTTTATCAATGTATATTGCTAGTTACTTGAAAAATGTATAAATTCTAAATTAGATTGTTTTCTAAAAAATCAGTATTGCTTAGATTAAAAAAATGTCTACCAACTTTTGTTACATAAACATTAATAGTAATAGCTTGAAAAAATATCAAAACATTTGGCATATTTTAAATGAAAATAAACTAGTGAGTTTTTTCTTTCTGAGATAAATCGGTCGAAACTCTTTATCTGCCAATGGGATGGAAACAAAAATGATCATATTTCTCTTTGAGTTTGTTTTTTAAACTAGGGGCTTTCAAATTTTATGAGATTATAGACAATATATAAAGACTAATTTAGGCTAAAAATATTATTTTTTTTGACCGATTTTTGTCAATCGAACCGTACTCTTAAGGTATCCGACTACTTGCGACAACTTTTTTTTAAAAATGGTAATATGGGGATTTTTTTGTGGTTTCTAGATTTGTTTAGAGCATTTGAAGAAAAATATGCTAAAATTAAGAAGAGGAAAAGGAATTATTATTCTTAAAAGGGAAAAAGTGATAAAAATTGATAAAAAATATCATAAACGCGACCCATTCAGCACCAAAAGTTTATAAACATAATTTCAATTTTTCAATTCTGATGTATTGCCATGTTTTTCATTTTTTAAATGACTTTCAGGATAAGAGATATTTTAATTTTTACAAAAACTAGAGCACTTTATCTAAGTTATTATTTGAAATTGCTTCAAAAACCAATGATATGTTAACATAAGAGACTGTAAATTTTGTAATAAAATAGTGATTGATAAATCTGAAGGTTAAAATACTTCTACTATTATACAGAACTTACACAAAAAATTTCAGTTAATTATTCTCAGAACATCTTGAGCAATCGCTGTCCCCATTTGGGCATTTTCAAAAAAGCATATTTCGAGTAAAACGCGTTTTGAAGTATGACATCTTGCTTAAAGTAATGACATCTGCTTTTACCAAAACACTTGTCTTTGTTCTAGTGAAGAGAAAATAATAAACTTGGTATTTTTATAAAGCTAATAAGATAGTCTGTAAAATAAAATCATAAAAAAAATGTGTCGATTTTTGGCAAAATTCACAATTTTAGAGTAGTCGGAGACCTTAATAATTTTTTATTACTTTGAATAAACTTTGGGGCACTGCGTTGTTGATTTGTTTTATTGGTAGATGGATCTCTCCCTATATTTGTCCAAACTTCATCTAAGCTCTTGTTAACTTACTAGTAACCAAGTACATCGTGCAAAAAATGTAAAAATGCTAATATAAATTTCTGATTTAGATCTATAATTATGGGGGAAAAAGATTTAATTGTTAAAAAAAAGTGGATGGCCAAAAAACTGAGGGAAAAATTTCTGAAATATTCCGGATGTACGTCATCCGCGTTTATCAAGGAAACAAACCTAATGGAAGAAATGGAAGATAATTCGGGTATATCGGATTTATATAAACTTAGTATTTATTTAGAAAAAGGTACATTCTTAAAGAATGGAAGTAATTAATGAGCTTTTTATAGTGATGATTCTTTCAAAATGATGAATAGGCAGAGGCCGATTAAGGTAGTTGGTAAAAGGTTTGAGGTCCATGGGCTTAAGAGTCGAAAAACTAAAATAGTGAAAGGAGTCAATTATTTTAAATTATCAGAATAACATGTATTGCAAAAATAAAAAAAAATAAATAAATAAACTCATAGGCTAAAGAAAAATCTTAACTGAAGAAAAAAATTAAAAACCTTACTTAAGAGCTTACAATTTTGCTATACAGTTTGATTTCTCTTTGGCAAATTCATCAATTATTTTCATCATATCTATTTTATCCAAAACATTTTATTCTGTATATAATATGGCATGGTGTTCACTTTATCTTTTCTCCCATAGTACCTCTTAAATTATTTTTAACACGTTTTAAAACTAAAAAAGATCATTCACCTGATGCATTCGATATCTTTATTGTTAAAAATATTTTCAAAAGTTATTCTACATTAGGATTTCTTTTACATCTCGATAAATTTCTAGCGGGGTTTTCATTGTATCTTTGTTTTCTTTTCATTTCTTGTTCCAAGTTGGCGTGGTTGGTTTGTCATTGGCCTTAACACTCATCAAGCTTGCGGCCCCTGGCGGCCGCCAGGTCCGACACCCGCTTAATCCGCCACTGTGAATAGGCATAAAATATAATAAAAATTCAAATAATATATTTTCAGAAACCTGTAACAAAATATCTTACAACTAACATGGGAGTTTTTTTTATAAGTTATTGCAAGCGATAACTGCCATCTTTCTAGCGAAGAAATGTGATAATCAAGGAAATTGAGTATATAAAGTGAACTGAAGCAGAAAGTAATGGATAGTGGAATAACTATGGAAATTAGTCAACGATTATGAGCTTACTTCGACAAAATTATACCTCTCGTTCGGTTAGAAGAAGCACTCTACCGGTTTATTATATATATATATGTGTGTGTGTGCGTGGGGGGGGGACAACAAGGGTCTAAAGCTTTTTTTATTTCCTCTGATTTATTTAAAACTTAACAACAATTAATTAAAGAAAAGTAGCTAATTTCTAACAGATAGGTTTCCATGATGTGACCACGGGAACGCCTGCTCGCGAACCTCAGTCTTTTTTCTCTCTTATCATACCACAGTTCACAATGGTAACACACGTAGTTCAACGATGTTTATGGAATTCAGGTGAAGCTTGGGCGACCTTCGCGTCACACCACTTCTAGCATAGGATAGCTAGTCCCTTCTCGGCCAGTACCTGGTTGTTGCCTTTCTTAGCAGCGTTGGTTCTCAGACCTCCCAGACCCTCTCTCTCTCTCATCTCTCCTAGCTAAAAGTTTTTGTTTCACTTTCGATCAGCTGCGCCTGCGCGCGAAGACTGCATGCTTTTCTTGTTGAGACGACTCCACAACCACCGATTCCACAACGGCCAGCCTGACCGTACGCTGTCCGCAGCGGTACTTGATTCTTTTCATGGAGACCAGAGGAGAATCTGAAACATACAAAAAAACACGGAACAGACAAGGACTATACAACAAATACACAAAGATTTAACATAGCATAATTTTGCTGAATTAGACAGTTTCTCCCCACATCTTCATGTGGTCTGCTGCTGTGGATGCAGTATTGGGTCCTTCGTGCAGTTCAATTTTTCTGATATCATATCGATCCTTAGGTTTTACTTTTACGACTTCAATGGGACCAAAGAACTTAGGCCTCATCTTCAAGCCAGTTCCAAACTGTGTCCGTTGGATGGCGACGATATCTCCGATCTCATACTGGTACGCCTTTTTCTGTTTCTTATTAAAATTTCGACAGTTTTCCTCTTGCATCTTCCGAATGTTTCGCTTGGCTTCCTCCCGAATTTTTTCACGATTTTCGGTGAATATCTCCACGATTTCTTCTTCCAATAGTTTTAGAATTTCAAGATATTGTCTGGTTCTTATCTTTACTCCGGTTAAGAGTTGAAACGGCGACATCTGAGTGCTTCGTGAAATTGTTGAATTGAGTGTTCTCTGTACGGCTGGAACAAACTTGTACCATTTCGATGCTTCATCAATGGATAGCTTGGACAAAATTGGGATCAGAGAACTATGAATCCGTTCAATCTGTCCGTTCCCTCGGGGTATTCCAGTTGTTATGCTTAGATGTTGGAGGTTCTCATTATCACAGTATTCTCGAAATTCTTTTGAAGTAAATGCAGCACCTTTATCTGTGATGATACGATGAGGATTACCAAATGTAATCTCTTGTTGTTTAAGTTTCTCTAGAGCATCACGGGAAGAAGTGGACTTTACGGGATATAACCATACGAATTTATAGTGAATGCATCTATTATTGAAAGAATGTGGTTATAGTTTTTATTTTTAGATGGCAAAGGACCTAAAAAGTCAATATGGTAAGTACTAAGAGAGATATTTTCCTTAGGAATAGGATTTAACAACCCTTCACCTTTCCCTCGTTTTTTGTTTACAAGAATGCATTCAATACAATTATTAATAACATTTTCAACACATTTTCTAACATTAGGAAAATAAAAACTTCGTTTTACTATGCTTTCTGTTTTATTAATGCCGAGATGTCCTTTAGAATGAATATTTTTAACAATTTCTGTTTGCATCTGTAGAGGCACTACCATAACATCATTATCATTTTCAATTTTATATAGGACATCATTTTTAACAACAAAATCGTTAATTTGCTTATTTTCTAAAAGGGTTTTAATGAATTAATGTACTCATCATTTCGCTGATAATTTGCAAGTTTAGTGGTTATTTCATCATATGTTATGGTCATTACAGGATAACGGCTTAAACAATCTACATTTCCCATTTGTTTGCCTGAACTATGAATAATTTCATAATTGAAGTCTTCTAAAAATAAGGCCCATCTACCAATTTTAGGAGTTAATTGTTTTTTACTCATAGTTTTTTGGAATGCCGAACAATCAGTTACAATTTTAAATTTGTTGCCAACGAGATAGTTCCCAAATTTCTTAAGAGATTCGATTATAGCCAAAACTTCAAGTTCATAACTTGAATATTTTTCCTCCTGGGAAGTGGTTTTCTTGCTAAAATCGTGTACGGGGTGAAATTTACTATCGTCTGATTGTTGTAACAGAATCGCACCATAGCCAAATTTACTGGCATCAGTATGCAATTCAAGTTTTGCACCTTGTTTGAAAATATGAAGCACCGGATTTTCAGAAAGTTTTTGCTCTAAAGTTTGAAATGCCAATTGCTGTTCACGTCCGAAATGAAACACGGCATTATCTCGTAGTAAATCACTAAGAGGTTTGGCTATTATGGAATAATTTTGGATAAACTTCCGAAAGTAACCTGACAGCCCAAGGAAGCTTTGGACCTGTTTCACGTTTTTAGGTTCTGGAAAATCCGGAACTGCTCTGGTTTTGTCCAAAGAAGGTTTAATTGTACCCTTTTCAATTATGTGTCCCAAGAATTCAATCTTTGACTTGAGGAAGTTACATTGTTTTAAATTTAATTCTAATCCATATTCAGATGCAGTTTTTAACACCCTGGTTAAACGGTTTAACCCGTCAAGTTCATCCGAAGAAGGGATAATAATATCATCCATGTAGATTATGACAACTCCCTCTTTAAGAAGGTCTCTGAAAACGTGATTGATAAATCTCTGAAAAACACTCGGACTATTAAAAAGACCAAACGGAACTTTATTAAATTCATATTGTCCATTTTGTGTGACGAATGAAGTAAATTTTTTACTGCTTTCTTCCATTTCAACGTGGAAGAATCCGTTTTTTAAGTCAATAGTTGAGAAGAAATTTCCCGACTGCAACTGATCTTGAACTTCTTCTATTAAGGGTAAAGGATACCGATCTTATTCAGTTTTAGAATTAATTTTGCGATAATCAATGCGGATTCTTAAATTACCATCCTTTTTCTTACATAATACTATAGGTGAACAATAATCAGAACAACTTTCTCTTATAATGCCCTGTTGTAACCAATCATCAATTTGATCGTTTACCTGTAATTTCTCAGAATAAGATAAACGTCTGGCTCTCTGACACACAGGAATATCATCTTTCAATACAATACTCATTTTTAACTTGGTACTCTTTAATTTTATTAGGCTTATAATTCTTAATCAGAGAAATCAAATCATTTCTAATATTAAAGTTTTTAACATGTGACAAATCATAACTAGAATTTTCTATCACATTTGCAACAGAAAAATAGAATAAACACCTAAAGAGGATTCACTTTCATTCAACAAAACATCGCTCTTCGCGTGGCTTATTTTCTTTATTTCAGTATATACACTGGGATGTATAACAAATTCTTCGGTCAAGGTCGGTGATATTGCCGTTCGAACACTTAAACTGGGAGAGTGCTGATTAAGAGAAATGTTTATTGATGCAACTTCTACGATTCGCGTTTCGCCAAAACATGTGGTTAATGTTATGCTTCCTTCGGAAGGTTTGTTCAATCTAATTAGCGAGGAATTTAAAACTGGGATCTGGCAACCTGAATCAATCAAGGCTGTTACGGGCTGATTTTCTACAAAAATGTTTACGTATTGGAGCTGTTGTGCGAACTCATCGCTTTTTTGTGGTTTCTCACTCTTAACTTTCAAACTATTCGCGTTTTTTCTATTATAGATGTGGCTGTTAGATTCTTTAGGCTTAAAACGCTTCTGACAATCTCTTGCGTAATGAGATGAATCACCACATATGTAGCAATTTTTATTTTGTATTTCAAGATTTTGGGGATAACTATCTCTACTCTTTGGTTTATAGTTTCGTGATCTATTTTTAAGGGGGGTCTTCGGTATATCCACAAGCAATAGGAGTTTCCTTACGCGATCCGCTTCTAGATGAAATATAAATATCGCACTCTATAGCTAAATCAATAGGCCTAAACCAATCTTCCGCTTCTCCAATGCCAATATGAGTTGTGGTTTCCTTATTTAAGGTTTCAAATAATCTATCAGAAATTAAAAGATCACATAGAGATTCAAAGGAATTAACTTTTCTTAACGAACAATAATATTGGAAGTTTGCCATCAATCTTGCAGCAAACTGGATGTATGTCTCGCCTGATGATTTTACAGCATTTTTAAATGAGTTTAAACACTCGCGAGGGGTTACTTGGAATTCTCTGAGTATTATTGATTTGAGTTTCTCATAGTCATTTAATTCATCCTTTTTAATATACAATAAGACATTATGAGCTCTTTCGCCCAGAAGATTTATTAAAATTTCAGATTTATATTCGTCATTAATTTTCTTGGTTAAAAATGCACGTTCTAATGATTGGAAGAACAGATTAAAGTTTTCAGATCTGGTGGGAACAGGAAGAGATAAAGTTTTAATGCTTTTGATCATATTTTCTATGTCTGTTTCGAACTGTTTCTCTTCGGTTTTAGCTGCAGGATTTAAACTTAATGCTTTATTTTTAGTCGTCGGAAGTTCGACTTCTTTTTCTAACTGTGCTAACTGTGTAGTTTTGCGAGCTCAACTTTGTTTTTCTAAAGTTGCCTGTCTTTCGTTTTGCGATACCCTCTCATCTATATAGTTTTTAATTAAAGTTTTAACGAAATTTGCATCACTTTCAAATGTACTACTCTTCTCAGTTTTAGTCTTTAGTTTAGCTACGGTGTCCGTACTCTCTACAACTCTAGCTCCTCTACAACTCTTATGAGATCCTCTTCAAGAGCGTATTTATACATTTTAGGAAAAATATGGAAAAATCCTACCTTTTTTTTCTAACTCCCTTGTTGTTCACACGAACGATGTATCCAAATTGATGAAAAAAACTGATTCACCTCTACACAGATTAACACAGTTCCTACAACCTCTTCGCAGGTTATATCGTTAGTTCACAAGCGGAATTTTCACGCTGGTTTCGAAAGAAATTCAACCCCTACACAGGTTGAAAAATGGCGGCGCGTCTTCTCCGCGGACGCTTCTTTTGTTCACGTCTTCTAAACTTTTTCAAAATCCCTATCCCGGCCGAGCTCCCATAATTTGTGGGAGACAACAAGGGTCTAAAGCTTTTTCTTTCTTCTGATTTATTTAAAACTTAACAACAATTAATTAAAGAAAAGTAGCTAATTTCTAACAGATAGGTTTCCATGATGTGACCACGGGAACGCCTGCTCGCGAACCTCAGTCTTTTTTCTCTCTTATCATACCACAGTTCACAATGGTAACACACGTAGTTCAACGATGTTTATGGAATTCAGGTGAAGCATGTGGGTGACCTTCGCGTATCACCACTTCTAGCATAGGATAGCTGGTCCCTTCTCGGCCAGTACCCGGTTGTTGCCTTTCTTAGCAGCGTTGGTTCTCAGACCTCTCTCTCTCTCATCTCTCCTAGCTAAAAGTTTTTGTTTCACTTTCGATCAGCTGCGCCTGCGCGCGAAGACTGCCTGCTTTTCTTGTTGAGACGACTCCACACACACACACACACACACATATGTATACATATATTATAAGTTAAATATATTTATTATCTGCTTTAATGATGTTCTTTGGTTAAGCCAGTCTGTATCCACCATAGTTTCTGGCAAATAAACAACTTTTCGATTATTATAATAAGTGAAGTGAAAAAGTATTCCTGCAATAAATCAACCTATTTGAATAATCAATGAGCTTAAAATTTCTTGCATTTGTGATTTGTTTCAGCTGCGATGCGTAGTGCGACGTCGGTTCGACTGGAGATTTCTTACGAACGGAATTTTCGAAGTTATCCCATCGGAGTTTATAATCACATGCTTTTTTAACAAATTAATTAAAATAATTTTTCAATTATAATTTATGTTTTTTAATTGACACAATTTCCAAGATTACATAGAGCTAAAATAGTGCTCAAAGATTAATTAAACTCAAATCATGTGTATGTTTTCATGGGGATTATTAAGTAGCTGTTTATCCAATATTTCCTTTTTCTATTTAATTTCTTTTAATTAAAATTTGCTGTGAATTATCATAACCGTTTGGTCAAACCAAAAGCCTCCTCTTAAAAACGCTGAATATTTTTTAAATGACATTTAGTTAAGAAATGAAAAAAACATAATTTAAAGACTCGCAATATATTTTGGAGTAAAGTGACTCACATTTATCACAAGATCACTGGACTTATCCGAGATTTATGAGGCATATTAAATTTAAATTTGACCGGCATGTTTCTTTTGCTGAGTAAAGATCCTCTAAGAATGGGTTTTTTCGAAATAGACTTCCAAAAGGAGCTCTACGGGCCTTATAGATAAAGATTTGAAGTTTGGTGGGTTTTTTTTATATTGAGTAGAAATCCGCTAAAAATGGATGTTACGGAAATCGACTCCCAGAAAAAAAGAGTGTACGGAATCATAAAAGAAAAATGTACTTCTGTATAAGAAATTAAAGTCCTGTCCTTTTTAAATCAAGAGACGAGGAGATCGCAAAATACCAAGCAAAATGTATGGGCAACGGTTAGCATTTATAACATAATTGAAGAAGTATAGAATAAAAAAAATCGATATTTTTGAGGTGTATATTCAATAAATATTCTCATAGATTTTCATGTTTCTTTTAAAAGTTATAAATTTTAATAATAATGCCTCATAAAACATAACTTTTCATATTCAAAATTTTCGAACACTTTTCTTATCCATTATATAAAACGAAGAAAATTCTATTGCTCACATAACTTCTTAAATGTTTCTATAATCTCAAAAATCACATAGCCTACATAGCCTTATGAATGTTTGATAGCTTTCAAGAAAGGGTTCCATTAAGATTTTCCCAGCGCCGAAACGAAATATTCATTGGCATTCTTATTAGCACACTAGATCCTTGTGGAATAAAAGTTTAATAATTACAAGATTTGAAAGAAATCCAATCGGTATAACAGATCAAAATAGTTTAAAATTCAACACTTCGTAAGAGGTAAGAAACAAAAAGGACTTACACAAAATGTAATATACAAGGAAAAGCTCAAGTCCTACAGAAAGCTAAATTTTTATGGGTGGGGGGGTTTTCTTTTCTTAGTTAAACAAACATAAAACATAAGATATAAAATATTAAAAAGAGAGAGAGAGAGAGTAAAAATGAGAGCACCAAGCAAAATATACTATTCAAAAAGGAGATAAATATGGTGGTTAGACGTCAAAGGTTCTTTAATAGTATGAAAAGTATCCTTTAACAGTATCCTTTCATTTGAATATTCGCATACATGACAGCATATTGTTTTTTATGTTGTGATTCTAAATTTTGTTTCTCAAATATATTAACAATATGACCGTAAAATTCTAGTGAAAATTATACTTATATGAAACGAAATTTGTAACACCCATATGCTGCTTTGACTTATCTAAAAATGGAACAACTTTACAAAACGAAATCGCCTTTGCTTGAAATTCTATTTAAACTGCTGTCACTCATAGTTCCTTATATCATTTTGTATTCAGTAGTAAAGTCACAACACTAACAGATGGGATTGTAGAAACTGTTGATTAAACGTCTTCTGTAGAATTTCATTTTCTTTGATTGCGATATACTTATGTAAAAATCTTAGGCAACAAAGTGTCATATTTAAGCGTATAGCCATGAAAAGATCATTTGTAATCAATATAGTAAAATTCATATCCATAAGAGAGTTGAAGATTACGTAAACATCAAGGCGACTTTAAATCAATGTCTTCAAGGATAATTTCAATGAATTGAATATTTTTTGAATTAATATATATTAGAGAAAGAGAGAGAGCGAGAGAGAGAAAATGAGACAGTCGATACATTCATCGTTATTCTCAAAACTAATACACTTCATCTAAATCCTCAAAATAAAAGTTTTGTATAAAAACAAAAATTTTCCGTTTGCTTTTGTAGTATTTAAATGCAATTTTAAAATAAAAACAGTCGGACCCCAATTTTTTTAACGAATTCTTCGGGGTCGAATATTTTGTTCGTTAATTCAAGGCTATTTCTTATATCTTAGTCCAAACAAAATGCAAATTTTTTGTACTTATTTTTTGAAAATTTCATAAGTAACTACACAAAAAATATCCATAGTTAGAAATTACACACTTTTTATTTTACAGTTAGAGACATATAAGTTACTTCACTTCAGTTAAATGGAAATTTTAAAATACTGACTTATAGATGTTAGTGATAATCTTTTTGATTCTTAGCTCGGAAGAGTATTTATTCGACTTTACGCATAGAAAATGATACTGTATCACTTACATACTGCTGAATAAGAAAAAGGTGTGTTTCGACAGTTTCCAAACAATCAATGTAAAACATTAGAAATTATAACAGTTTTGATAGGAGTTTCATTATTAATTTCTGCATTGGAACCCCTATTTATTGGCACAGATAGACAATCTGTCATCCAAGAATCATAATCGTTAAAATATTAAAATATGCCTCTCGTTGTGGATTGAGATGAGATAAGAAAGAATTTCCTGTCCTACTCAAGACTCACACGATAGGTTACACTCATGACTCATCTGCACTTGTTAAGTCAAATAATGGCCTTCTCTCTTTCCCGTGAAATTTGCTGCGACAACAATTTTTTTTTCTGTTCCGGACAAAGAGAATATGCCATTTGAAAAAATTCCAATTTTTTCTAATTCAAATTAATAAAAGGCCACCCATCCGGTATAGTTGTTAGTGAAGCTGACTGCGGGGTCGTAAGGACTGGGCTCGAATTTCTTAGAAGGCATGGATGCTTGTGTTGTAATCCTTTCTTCTGTCTGTGTTGTATGCAGTGGCGTAACGGAGATGATTAGGGCCCCCTGCAAAGTCAGTTTTGGGCCTCTAGCTGGATCTTACAAAGGGTATATACTTGGTGTCAGTTAGGATTGAGCCCCTAGAACCCTGAACCCCCCCCCCCCCCAATGCGGGACTTGCGAGGATGTACGTTACGCCACTGGTTGTATGCCCCCGTATGATACATTGCGTGGTGCACGAAATTTATGAATGTTTAAAAAAACTAATAAAAATATTTCCAGCTGCTGAAATAATTCATTAATGCGGGATTTAATATTAGTTAAATAAGGTTTTTGCTTTCATTTTTATCAAGAAAAAAGAAGAATTCGTTAAGTTATGAAATTCGTTAATTAGGGTTTCATTCAATCGAAGTCTGACTGTATATCTATAAGCATTAATTTTTTTAGGAAGTTTTAAAGTTTTAAAACAAGGTTTTTCTTTTCATTGATTAGTTAAATAATAATATCCTGTATCAAGTATATTATTGATTATTTTTATCTGACTAATAATTAAAAAGAAAAATCTTGTATTAAAACTTTTTCATTACGGTGAAACAAGTAAGTGTTAAGGTAACATTACACTTATTTTGCAAGGTTATGTAAATTTTCAACGATCTTGAAAAACATGCATTAAAACGCATGTAGAATGTAGTATACCTCAGTTTGTATTCATTAATGTTCTTAAAAAATAATGGCTTTCGAAAAGTTAGATCAACAACATGTAGATATATATAAGACTTGATTTGTAAAATAGCATACTGAAGACAATAGACCCTTTTTTGTGTAAAATTTCTTGGTGATCAAGTTTTTTAAAAAGTTAGGAAACTTGAGATGAAAATAATAAAAAAATTCCGAGGAAGATCCAAGAATTGAACAAATATTGTTAAAAATTCGTCACATATAAACAAGAAGAGTTTGTTTTGCTGCAATTGAAGTTTATTTTCATAAGTCGTAATTGCGATGCAATATTTTTAACAATATCAAATGATACAGTGCAGTTTGTGAGTTATATTCATGAATGCGTAAGATATATTAGGTCGATGCATATGTGAAATTCCAGTATTTTTTTACATGAGAATGTTTCCCTCCCCCAACTGTTTTTGTTATGACTTTGTTTTGGGAATAACCTCGTTTATAGTTGTATTGTCCATCGCCAGAGTCACATTTCAACAAAAGTCTTCGCAAAACTGTTCTTTTTTAACACCCTTTTGTAAGCTTCCCTTGTATGTAACGGAATCTTTGAACTCAATTTTTACCCACTTTAAAGGGTCAGATTAATTCGAAATTTTGCTCACTTGTCCAGGACCCATGACAATACAATAATTTTATAATTTTGTTCCATTGTCCTGATCAGGATCATCAGGATTAAGGATTTCCCCTTTTCAGATCTCATTCCGCGCCTGGCGATTAATTTCAGATCCCATTTTCAGATTTGGCGACTAGTTCAAGAATTGGTGACAAAAAGATTAAGTTACAACTTAGTTCGATTTACTATAAAGGGTGTTTTTTAGTTTTTTTAAACTATAAGTTATTATTATTATTTTGAATTTTGTAATGATATGAATTTAATCTATATATTCGTGCATTTATATGAGTACAAACTTGGTAATAATGCTGAAAGAACTTCGCACCATATAAACTAGGTATTTGAGGAGAATATTATTAACGATCGAAAAGTGCAAGAATAAATTCAAAATTTTAGTCTGATCATATTTCCTTAAAAATAGACCACGTGGAAGGCCCAAAACACACACATCTATGAAATATCTCACTTTGAAATCATTGACAGAGACGCACGCATCTGTATTTGTCAATACATTGATGAAATACATGAAAACTCATCACTTGATTAGCAGCAAGTGCCAATACCTCTTCAAGACAACGTTCGGCTGCATACGTCCTAAAAAACAATTTCGAAATTAAGGTATCCGACAACTTGCATTAACTTTTGGAAAAAAAATGGAGATATGGGGATTTTTTTGTGGTTTTGAGATTTTTTTTAGTACATTTTAAGAAAAATATGCTAAAATTAAGAAGAGAAAAAGAAATTATTATTATTAAAATGGGAAAAAATTGATGAAAATTTCAAAAAATAACATGAACGCGGCGCGTTTTGTACCAAATTTTCAATTTTTCAATTCTGATGTGTTGCTATGTTATTCATTTTTGAAACAACCTTCAGGATAAAAAATATTTTAATTTTTACAAAAACTAGAGTACTTTATCTTACTTATTATATGAAATTGCTTAAAAAAATAGTGATTATGTTAATATAAGGGACTGTAAGTTTTATAATAAGGCAGTGATTGATAAATCTGAAGGTTAAAACACTTCTACTATTATGCAGAACATACACAAAAAATTCAGTTAATTATTTTCGAAGCATTTTTTGCAATCGCTGTCCCCGTTTGAGCATTTTCCAAACAACACATTTCGAGTAAAACGCGTTTTAAAGTATGGAATATATATCTTGCTTAAATTAATGGATCTTCTTTTACTAAAGCACTTGTAGTTTTTGTCCTAATGAGCTGAAAATAATAAACTTGGTATTTTTTATAAAGCTAATAAGATGGCCTATAAATTAAAACCATTAAGAAAATTGTCGATTTTGGGCAAAATTCACAATTTAAGGCTAGTCGGATACCTTAAGTGAATTAAAATATGAAATTTTGGAGCACCCAGCTTACTAACTGGATCTTTCGCCAACCGGCTCTCATTTTCTGAAACATTTAGAACAGATTTAAGTGCCAAACAGTATGAATATGTAGACAAAGTTTAAAAAGTTCCTTATCAAAGTTCATTGATTCGAAAGATCAGAATTTCTTTAAGACAAGCATCTACGCATTGGAGAAATCTTGGCACGATGGGAGAATCTGAGGGACTTTAAATGCCCCGTAGACAGTTGAGCAAAAGTAGTTTGATCTCCCCTGTCACCTTTAAAATTGATTGACGCTCCAGGGCACAGACTAAGATACCGCGGATGCGGTGGCGGTTGTTTCCTGGAGATGTTTATGGGGGCTTTACATTTCAAGGTACGTCAGAGGTTTTTCACTGACCTACCACCTTTTGCAAGGTCATCAGCAATGTAATTATATTCGAAATTCACATGGAACGGAATCCACTGCAGAGGAATCACTGCAGAACCAGACAGAGGCATGAGTTTATCAATAATAAGTATTCCCTTGTGGTCTCCAATTAGTCTCCAAATGTTTAACTATTGAATAGCACTTCGACTGTCTGAAAGAATCCAGATTTTGCCAATCAAATGACGCTCAGAAACACAGTCTAGAGCCATGTCAATGACAATCAATTCAGAGCTGAAAAAGGAACAGTGATCGGTATTCCTGTGTTTAAGCAATATTTTCTCATTTTTAAATTTAATAAATGCTCCACTTCCAGTGTATTCCTGATTTTTGTTACCTTTTGTATAAATAAGAACAGCTCCTTCAGGAATACTGTCAATCATTTCCAGAGCAGTCTGTCTCAAGTATTCAGGATGTTGAGTGGACTTATTAGTATAAGCGAATAATTCTGTGTAGAAATATACTTTAGGCAAAGAGTCAAATTATGTTCCTACACACATGGAGCATAGAATTTTAGTCATCGTAACAGGGCTAATCAGTGACGAGTTTTCTTTTTCAGGACTATAAATTGAGTAAAATATGTTTGTTTCATAAGCTGGAGGATTTTTTGAAAGAAAATTCTTTCAGAATTAATTAGAATTTGTAAGATTAAATTTTCTACGAGTGTCACATGAAAGTTTCGCAAAATTAAATACAACATTTTCATTAGAGAGATATTTCACTTCGAAATAATTTCAATTGCTTCACTTTCATTTATGATTTTTTTTAAAAACAAAATGTTTAATATTGCGAAGAATATTCTAGACATTTTTTAAACTTTTATTTACATTTTGTTGAAGTGTTATTTTCCATTCAATTTTAATTTATAGTTCCAAATTTGATTCTAATTTTTTCTAACAAAATTGTGCCCTCGAACAGGTTGTTTTTTAAAATCTCCTTAACCATTACTTTAGTCTTAGTTTACCGTTCAAAAGCATTTTCATTAAAACTAATTGACGCACATTTCTTTTTTTTTAAAGTAATTTTCTTAGAATTTTACAGTAGAATGAGATTGCTATTTAGTTTAATTCTTAAGAATTTAAGCTTTAATCTCTGATGGCATTCAAAATGTTTATAATTATGCATCTCATTCAAATAACAGTGCATGTATTGAAATAAATGCAGGTGAGTTCGGATAATTGTCGTCAAAGACAAAACATTTCGTTCCGTTTTTCATTTCGTAGAATGAAAAACCACAGAAAATGTTTTAAAAACCAAGAGATTAGATTTAAAGTAATTGCTTATTGCATAAAATAAAAAAAAATTAAAAATAAACTGCTATAAAAAATTTTTTTGTTGAAACAAAAAAACTTTATTACATTACTCTTTCCTTCCTTCATCGGACATATTCCTTATTGTAGCAAAATTGTAGAAAAATCTAGCTAAATATTTGACGAAAAGCATTAAATTAAAACTAATGGACTCTCTCTAAATTCATGACGGTCACGTGATTAATACAATCACGTGTTCTTCATTGAATTCAAAGCAAACAGACTTTAAATTTGTACTTGTTGCTCTACTTGTAAAATTTAGATAAAATTTCAAATTTGATAATCGGGTACAGATATTCAGATGATAAAATTCTTCAAACGGTTTTTTTAAACTAAAAAGTATATATATACTAGATCTTTTTTTAAATAGAATGCGTTCGTGGTTTACTTAGGTACGTTAATATTGGTGACAAATAGTTACTATTGTTAAAAGAAAGTTTCCGCAGAAAGCAAACGTTGGCAATACCGAAACCCGTGAACTGATTGGCTGGAAACATGTGACTGTATTTATCACATGACTGTAACATCACATGAATTTATGAACAGTTTGGCTAGAAACACGAGATTGCCATTATCATGTGACTATGACGTCACATAAATTTAACCAATTAATATTAACAGAACAAACAATATTTGGAAATATTTTATAAGTAACTGGTGAAAACAGATTTTGGCGTGTTTCTACTTGTTACAATATTTGTCTTCGTGGTTCTTATAGCTTATGGATGATGAGATGCACAACGGAATGATTTTCTCACTTTTTCTTTTGAACTTTTTAAAATTCAGTGTTAATGCAATTTTTTCTCACGTTGTAGCATGGTATTATTCTTCCAATATATTCTTCTAGTAGTTTTTTCGAAAATATAAGTATACACATAATATGTATTTTTTATATGCATCGTACAAACCATATGATACATAGTTAATTATTGCTGTAATTATTTACATTGTAATGATTTGTTTGCTTTTTGTCATAGAATCACAATTCTTTTTTGAATAAAATATTGCAAAAAAGTATATTTCCAAAAATTGATTTTTAGTTTTGGCAACGCATGTTGTGTTCTGCTAGTACTGTTAATTGATACTTGTTTAATTTAGTATAGGACTGCGTTTTATCTGATTTAGATAGTTTTCCTATTTCATATCATGCTAATATAATTTATTTTCCAGTTGAAGACAGCCTAATATACATATTTTGTGACAATATTATATGAAATTCATTATAATCTGTAAGCTTTTTTGTGTTTAGCTACTTCAGGTGATTTCTCCCAGATGCAGCAGTTCTGAAATTATTAATTTTCACTTCCATTTTGCATTTAGATTTTCATTTCTTCATTTCTCTTTTATCTTTTTGATATCTTAATTTTCTCATTTGGATTTAAACACGTGTTTCTGTTAAATAACTTTTTCGTGTTGGAAACCAAATTGTATTTCCCGAAAATTATTTAAAAAGTGCGCCCTCAGTAAAAAAAAATTATTTTACACTTTGGGAAACACTGTCTCTTTTCGTCGGGTTAGAATCTCATATAAAACATGTTATACATGCTACCTAAATTTTATTTTTAAAAAATCAACCCGTGCGAAAAACGAGTGCATTTCAACGGGTACTTTATTTATTAAATAAAACAAAAGCTTTCAAAGCTGTGCTGCATACATAATGTGAGGACTGAGAAGGAAAGAAAAAAGCAAACATTTAACTTAATTTCAAAATAATTTGGCGTTTATTCTCCTCATTGAAGAAAACTTCCAATCTCAATAAGTACTTTTAACTACACAAGTTTAGTTCAAAAGCTTTGTATAAAATTGCTTTTATCTTTGGAGCATAATTTTAAATTAATTAACCAAAGTTTGAGTAAATTCATGACAGAATTATCCTATATTTTCTTCTTATTAAAATCGGACAATGAGTTTTAGACGAACCCAACTTATAAATGATGCTTTTTATTTAGTGCAAAAACGGAAACATTTTTTAACATGCATACAGTGAAGATATTTTAAAATTAATTTTTAACACATAAGTTCTATTTTTCATTCTTTTGTGTAGTATTTCTTCTTAATGTGACTTATTGAAACAGTTTTTAACTTCTCATTTGCGGATTGTATGTGAAAAAAGCCATAAAAGAGAAGTCTTGTATCCTATATTTTTATTATTTTTTGACCATGCAAGTATTAAAAAACAGATTATTTTGTAAAATAAATAATATTGAACTATTAGTCCTATTTTAATGCAAATATATTAATTTTCACACAGCATCCTAAGTTATTATTGAAATAATTTTTTAATTACACCTCAAAGCATACCATTTTTAAACTAAATGTAATAAGTTAACGATAACCAATACAATGCGATTTTGAATAGGGAATTTTAAAATATTTCACGGCGCATGTACAAATACATGGCACTTGCATAAGATTATCCATTTTTTCGCTCTTTCAATAATCGCCCGATTCTCAAACCGCATGTTAGTACAAATTTTGACTACATCTTTTTTTAAAAAATATTTAAAATTGAGCTTCACAGAACATAAGTCTCAATTTTTTTTCCTCTTGCCAAAGTTGGTCCAGGCATCTCAAACTTAGTGCGTTTAAATTGCCCAGATTGTATTCGAGCAGCACAGGTAGGATTCTTAAAAAAAGAATTTTTTTTTTTCATTTTATGAAAATTTTTTAAACGTGGATATTGATCGGCAGTCATTTTGTGAAAAAAAAAACTTTACATATTGTTTCTTCCAAAGTATTTCTTTCAAAAAATCAAATGTTTTACACAGAGTTCAATTTTTATTCAATTGCAGAACAAAAAGTCATCCGTATGCTAACCATTCATAAAGTCAGTTCGTGTTTGTGAACGTCGCAATAAAGTAATGCAAAAATTATTTGCAATGGGCCTCAATATTTTGAACCACTGTTAAGGGAAGAGGATGACACTTGAACTGGAACCTTTCACTGTTGTAACTTCCACACCACACCAACAAAACATTCAGTAAAAACAAAAAAATATTTAGAATGAAATTTTTTTAGTTAAAGCTAAGGGAAGGAATTTTAAAATTAAAAGAAAATACCTTTGATGTTTTTTTTAAAAATAAATTTGGTTTGATTCCTCGTGTCATCTAATTTAGAATACAAGATGTGATAATTAAATTCCCAAAGACCGCACCTGCCCTTGCCGTTAGGCTTGGTGTGAAAGACTGGGAATGGGATATAGTTGACTTTGATCCTTCTGGGCTGGTGGCATGGTATACCATCCCTCTATCTAATCTAGATCTAATCTAGTTCATTTTTTCTTATTTTTGTTTAAGTAAGACATTGTCGTGTAGAAGCGTCGCAATCATGATAAATTTAAAAATCAATCTGCGCATAGATTTGAAATTCTCGGGAAATAAAAGAAAACAACTGCAACTTAATGTTTTAAACTGTTAAAAAATGTGTTTGGAGATACAGCACTCCACGTGGTTAAATTTTTTTAGTGGCACGAGCGATTTTCGGAAGATAAGGAGGCTTTTGAAGGTGATAAACGTTCTGATCGACCTATGTCATCAAAAAAGAACTAGTGAAAACTTTTAAAAAAATTAATGAAATCCTGAAAATAACCGACGTAGAATGTTCGGATATTGTCAGATATCTCTTTAAGACACTACCCTCAAGATCGCGCGGGCTAGATATTCTTATGCATTTTTGCTTCTGGAATAGCCGTATGTTTGAAAAGCTCAAATAGAACGGTTGAGTGGGTTTGCAGAATGTGTAAAGTATCCCTTTGTATCAACAGACGGTGGTTGTAGTCCATGTTTTATATACTTTCAGCTATCAAATCAAGCTTTGTTTTCAATTACAACGAAAACGCGTCTTCTTTTTATCTTTTGTGAAAAGGTAATCGTCTGTATATTTCTAATTGCTGTGGTACACATTTTGCTTTAATGTTTAAATAGTTGTAAAATAGTAAAATTATTAATTGAATTTTACTAATGTTGCTTGTAGGACTCAGGATTTCGTTACCCGCATGATCGTGCGACTTGTGTGGGATATGATGTAGATATCCTCAGATATCTACATCTACATATCTCCCTCCCCAAATCTGAGTTTTCCGGTGGAAGTTGGTAAGGTGTGGCTTATATATTTTAATTTGTTTTAGTAAATAAGTCAAGTCTAATACATTTTATTATTTTTCATGGAATACTTAACTAATTTTTAACAAAATTTTTTTTCCAGGTGTCTAAAAGGAAAAGAATTCTCCCACAAGAAGAAATTTTGCAATTTATGAATAAATCAGATTCTGAGAGTGATTTCTCGGATGATGAGTATGCTGCAAAGAAAACATATGAATCACGTATACTGGAAGGAGAATCAAGCTCAGATGAGACCGATGAAGAAAAACATGGGAATATTTTCAATGGAAGGAGACACAATTTTGGATCATTCCTTATACCATCTAAGTCCCTTGAACTCATTCATTTCATTGTTTTAGCTGTTGCAAAAATGCTTGGTTTCTGTTCAAACAAAATACAATATCAAAATCAAAGATTTTCTCTAAAAATCAAAATGGATCTCTTAAAATTTAACTTAGAAATAGCTGAAGCTTTAGCAGCCTCTCCACCTAACAAAAGTATTTTAACTGATGATGAATATAACAGTGTTGTGACTCTTCACGCAAAAAAGATCGAAGTGTTGTAATCCGCCTGCTATACATGTCATGCATTTTATCCTGAAATGACCAGGATAAAATACATTTATCCTGTCACGTCCCCTATAAGGGGTTTTCATGTTTTTTTTCCCTTTTTTCCTGGGGGCGAACTTACGGGAAATTCACTTTTTCGACGAAAAATTGATAGAAAAATTCCCTAGATAAAAACATTTCGGTCTTAAAGGGATATTACGAGCATATTGAAAGAGACAATAAGAAAAAATTTGGCCGAGAATTTGCATATGGGGAAAGTTTATGTAAAACTAGTATTGAAAAACTTGATGAAGGACCCCGATGCACATTGTAAAACAGTTCGTGGTGGATAAACGCATTACTGTGCTCGGGGATCCACCATACTCACTAGATCTGGTACCATATAACTTCATGTTTCTTAGAGGGAAAAATGCATTTAAGGGAACACATTTTCTGTCTGTAGAATAGGTGAAGGTAAAAATGGCACACACTTATTGAAGATAGTAACACCTGATGAACAGCAGCACTGCTTTGAATGGTAGAAAACTGGTATGCAGCTGTGCATTGATAGGGAACGGGAGTATGCTGAAGAGGATTAAAATGTATTTGCACATCGTTTTCAATAAAGCTAATTTTTAAGACTAGTCTGGCTATTTAATTGTCTCAGTAGTATCTTAAGTAAAAAATATGTGCCTAAATTTTGTTTTAACAGTTACCTAATCTTAACTAATTCAACTCAACAGACAGTAATACAAGACCATGAGGTTGCTAAGAGTAAAAACTAGTAACTATTTGTGTGTTTTAGTTTGCTTAAAAGTAAAAGGAAAAAATCACAAGTTAATCAGTTTAATTTGAATCAATGTGTAGCTTTATAAAGTATTTGTTTTCATTTGTTCAAATATACTTTGTTATTGTGCAAAATTATACTTACCGAATAACATGAAACACATGCAAGAAAATGCAGAATTATATTACGACACAATAAAGTGAAATAAATAATAAGGGGAATGCCGCCTGCGAATGTTTAATCAATAGTATCGATTTGACAGTTCTTTTTGCTAAACATTCCTGTTTATGTAATTGTGTTCGGCATACATTCTATTTTGACGTTCTTTAAATAAAATGCAGATAAAGTTGTAATTAAACACGACAATTATGATTTCCTATGACAAATGTTTCCCTGAATGGTGATAGGGTTAACGTTTTCACTTCATTTCTCTTCATGGTAGATTTTTATTAAAATTTAAATTGATTTTTTATAAAGACTATCAAGATAACTGTACGAAATTTAGCTCAGGAATTCCTTGTAATGTAATAATTTTAATTAAAAAGCTCTTGAAATAAAGTAATATATTTGCTTAATAATTTTAAAATTAAGGGGTTGTTGTCTTGGGGGAAAGGCTTCGAACATTTAATTTAAATTTAGCCTTTAAACATTTTAAATATTTTTGTGTACATTTAAGATAATTTAATAAATTATTTACACCTAAAAAAGTTAAAACTGGGATTTTCCTCAATATTTTTTTTAATTACATTGAAAAGTAATAATTTCACTTTTTAAAATACTTTCAAATTAAAAAAATTTTTTTTAAGGAATTCTGGGATTTTTTTTTTTTTGTAATAATTTTGAATTTATGAATTAAATGTTATATCTTAATAACAATTTCAAGTAAAAAACTTAAAATTTTAAAATAAAGAGAACAGAAAAAAAATAATAAGTTCTTAATGGAAGAAAAGTTCTTAATTTTTTCCCTTAAAAGAAGTTAGCTTATAGAATATAAAAGTATATGGCTGCAGTAATGTCACATTATAATGCTATTCATTAGAACTGGTGGCGTGCTGGTGGATTTGAGGTACTATGTACAAGTAAAGGCATTAAACACAAAAAAGTTTGGGGCTAAAAAAGTTAGGGGAGCCCATGAGCTTAAGAAAATTACGCAAATATTTCTTCTGTGATAAATATATATAACCTAAAACAAAACATCCATAGTCTAAATCAGTGTTTCTCAAACTGTGGAGCACGTCCCCTAATGGGAGTGAAAATCATACAAGTGGGCTCGAGTACATCGAAAAGTCGAAAGCAAAAGATTATTTTTCAAAAATTATTACATTACTGAAAGGAAGGGAAACAAAATACATTCTGGCATAGTAAAAAAATAATAAAATGCACATTTACACTGATATAATACACTTATAATAGCAAATTGTTTCATAATTAACTTAACAGTACTAAATTAAGACCAAGTTTAATATTTACCAGTGAACCTATGGGCATGTCATAAAATTATACACAAAATTTAATACTTATCTTGATATAATTTGTATGGTTTATAATTAAAGTCGTACTGTAGCTTTAGCCTCAAAGTGCATTATTATTGAATTCAATATATTGTTATTGTATGGAGAGGTACGCGATGAAAATTATAATTGAAAATTGGGTTGCAAGTATAGAAAGTTTGAGAAGCACTGGTCTATATTGTAGCAGAAAATAGAAGAAAACTTCATATACAAATCAAAGTTCATGACTTCAAAAACCAAGAAAAGGTTATAAGTGGAGAAATTGCAATTTTGTAAAAGTTGTTGTTTTGGGTTGGCTCAGTCATGAAATTTTATCTTTCGACTGTTCATTTGGAGAGAGATGGCTGAAAAATGTCACGACAACGGGATCTATGGAATCCATGGCTTGCTGTATTATTGAAAGACTGGAATCCTAGCTAATAAAGGATTGTAATGTATGCTATTGGAGTGGCAAGAAGGGTCACTGAAAATTGTTGAATCAATTTTCAAGGAATAGAACATGTTTGAGGTCAGCCAAGACAAGGTCACCCAACGTACTTCTACAGCAAATAATGACTGATATATCCTGTTAACAGCTCGTCGAGACAAAACAGCCAATGCGATGCAGATCCAAAGGCAGTTTATTTGGCAAGAGGATGAAAAATTTCTAGCCAAACATTCCGAAGTAGGCTTCATGAGGGTGGACTGTATTCACATAGACTAAGGTTTGCAGACCCATGTCATATTTCAATCCCAGAATTTTGGGATTACATTATCCGAATCCCGGGATTAGGATTGAGCTATTTTTTAAAAATACTTACACATCAGCATAGTTGAAATTGCATAACAAAATTGAAAATGTAGTTAAAAATTGATTTAATATTATTTTAATGAAAAAATTAATTCATCATAAAAACAAATAAAAATAGTACTTAATGAATTTTTTTTTAAAAAAAAGCTTTCTTCATTTTTTTGTTTTTGTAAATAAGCTTATAAAAAAAGCTCCTCCAGCGTTTCATTGTAGAAATGGCTTCTTATTTTTGTTACATTGTCCTGCTGAAAAAATGCAAGTTCGGATTCTTTACTAGTAGGTATTATCGTCATTAAAATCGTGAAAACTTGGACCTGGCGTACTTCAAAATGGATAATCCGAATCTGATATCCAGTCTGAGAAAAAATTGTAACTATGCCGGATAATTCAGGACGACCATTTATTACGCAAACCGTGGCAAGAGCTTACCCTTAATGTCATGGTCGGGAAAAGTGCGTTTCTGTTGTAATTCGGATGGTGAACGAGAGTTTGAAATCAATTTTAGAAATTCCTGTAACTTTGCCAGATAATGCCGGAACACCCTAATGCCCCT
>BMAO01033761.1:0-15154 GCA_019973975.1 Trichonephila clavata | reverse complement strand
GGCGTCTGGACTGTGAAACAGTCCTCAGTCCCATATCCTGGTTGACTTTGATGTTGGGCATGGCGATGGTGGGGATTTTCTTTCTGCTTAACAGGAATCATGGCTATTGGCTGAGACGATGGCATCCGGGAGGCGTGGCTATGATTCTTCATCTGAGTGCTGTAGAGATGAAATTTGTCGGCATGGATGAGATTTAGAGCTTGCTCTCTGATTGGTTGGTGGTTCGTCTTCCTTCAGGGATAACAATCCTTCTTTTATAGATTATGTCTTTCCTCGAAATTATCCTCCTACCTTCTCCTTGTGATTCCATGTAAATTGGGCAGATACAGAAAACTGTGTTCATCTTCTATCGAAAGAAATGCCTGATATTAAAATCGATGACTATTTGTCTCTTTGAAGAAGTTAGATGACTGAATGTATATTTAAATTCTGATAAATTAAAAACAATGAGAAAACCAACATGTTGAAATTGATAAAAGATGGGTGGAAATGTTTAACCATTTCAAAAATGAACACTTTCCATTTGAAAATTTAGTTATTCTTGTTGAATTTAAATTGTACTGCCCTGGAAATAATGCAGCAGTTGAAAGAGTTATTTTTAGTTGGTAATGATTATTGGACATGTGACAAATCAAGACTGAATGTTGTTCTGTAGCTGCAGCACATTACCGTAAAGTTCATTATGAAGGATATTTCTTGCTCCGAAATTTCCGATACACATTAGAAAATGATGCATTGACAAAAAAAATCAATCAATAGGAAAATATTTGTTTAAGTAAATAGTTAAAGGGATGAAATTGTTTTGTGTATTTTTGCTTGGATAAATAAAATGTTTCATATATTTTGCAGTAATTTTTTTCTTAAATTTTTCGTCTTGCTTTCATTGTAAAAAAACTGGTCACCTTAATGTTAATTAATGAGGGTTATTTGTGCACATTAATATCAACCTCAAAAACTTTTTTTAATAGTTTTTTTTTCTTTGGTTCCTTTGTCAACATTTTGTTTCAATGAAAAATCAAATTGGAGTGCTGTTTGTGAATATCAATTAATATTGTATAAAATCATCATGTATTTGTTTTAGATTTTAAAAGAGCAAATTTTTCTTTACTTAATCGGTTAGTCTTTTACTTCATAGATTCACATAGCTTTTTAAATCAAATTTTTACTCCATTTAAACAGATGCAAGTTTTAGAAAAATTGCAACGAATAGCTTATACGAATTTTATTTAAAAAAACGACAAGAAAAACTTTATTTGACAGAGATGTTCATAAATAGATTTGTGCTCTTCCAAAATCGATTACGGAATAAAAACATTTTACGAAACGACTTCTTCTATCCAGTTTCATTTTATGCCTACAGCTAAAACCATGAGATCCAGGATATTCTCGGAAAAATGCTTCTACCACTCCGACTCCTGGAGGGGGGTGGGCGAGAAACAGGGTGAGGAAATGAACCTTTTACACTGCCTTGGCTTCAATCTTCTCTCGGCACCATTCTTCCCTAGTATTTTGATAGAATGTGTTTATTTTCTCAAGGGAATTACGAGGAAGTAATTTATTTCATAGATAAATATGCCACAGAGGAAGCTGAAAAATTAATTTATGATAATAACTACTATTTTAATATGATAATGAAAAAGGAGCAGCAATTTTTTTCTTTTAAATAACATGAAAATGTCATTCACTACTTAAAATTTTATTAAACTTTACTTAGGAGAGGGTTGTGTAGCTCCTGTACGCACAACGGAGGACAGACCCCTATTATACATCTTGAAATGTGTAAATAATTTACTATATCTGGATGTTTAAAAATCAGTGGCGCAACAGCCCATGAGAGCCAAGGCCTACTGTTTCCATCACAGTATACGTTATCTTCGGCCCTGTAGTGCATGAGCAGATTCAGGTCAGGTATTCAGTCTGACGCGAAGCACCCAGTATTCAGTTCCCAAGAAAACCTGGTACTCATTTATCGACCCACTGAAGGGATAAAGGGCTGAGTCGGTCTTGTCTCGAATTATTTTTCTACCGCGTGCGTAAATGAGACTGAGATTATATATGCAGTAACAAATCATTTTAAGAAAGAATCATGCAAAATTCTAGCTTGTGAATTGTTTATTGGAAGAGCAAATGGATTTGGTCAAGATTTAAAAGTTGTGCGTTTTTTTTTATGATATTATTATGAATGAAATTAAAACTTCAAAGCGATTCTCCCAAAGCAGAAATACTAATCTCATTTTGATAACTCAGATAATTAAAAATCTAATTCGCAAGAATAGAAAAACTCTCCATTTTTAGTATTTGTTTTTGGTGATACATGTATATCCCATGTGTGTGAAATTTAACACTTTTATTATTAAAATATTTAAGATATTTATTTAAACAAATGCACAGATGCTGTTCTTAGATTTAGATATATTTTACCTATAAATTGTTATTTGATTTTGCTTTCATTCGTGAACAATATTTTAACATGTGAAGGCTTTTAAAATCATGGAAATGAAAAATAAAGGCATAAACATCTTTTATAGATGTTGTGCATCAGTTCTGAGCATAGAATTAGCTCTGAAGTGTGTGTATTTATTTTTTTATAATTATTAAGTTAAAGTTTTATGAAATATTGATCTTTCTGTCGTTTTCTTCTATATATTTCATTATGGCAGTATGCTGTTTAATTGCTCTACATTTGTGCAATTTTTTACGGTAAGCAGTTTTAAATAAGCTAATTAACAATTCATAAAAGTTTCAGACTATTTGATGAATATTATATGATGCTATTCGTGGAATGAAAACTTGAAACTCATGTTGAGTTTTCTCCATGTTGAATTTTATACATATACTATTTTTCAAAACCCTAAGGCTTTTTTGATTAATTGAAGCATGGGTTTGAAATTTTTTATACATGTTCTGAAATGTATGTTTTGTAAAATTATGCTGGAATTAGCTCTAACATGTTAAGTACTTTTTCTAAGAAATTTCAAAATAAAATTAATGTTTTTTGAGAGTTTTGGAGTTTAACAAAAAAATTAATAAAAATTAAGAGCAATAGAAAAAAAACCAGCAAGTTTATGTAATATTATAAAGTTTGGAAAAATTTTGAAAAAAGAAAACATTTTTAAAAAGTCTTAAAAATTTAAAAATTGTAAGAAATTCAAAAAATTTAATTTTACAAACATTTGCAACAATTAAAAAATTTTTGCATGAATTTTATTAATTTAACTTATAAATAAATTAAAAATATAAATATTAAAAATAAAAATTGTGAAGATGGTCATATTGCTTAAGTGGCATCTTTTGATTATTGAATCTTTTGACTAAGAAAGTACACAAACAAGGATGCGCAATTATTCAGTTACAAGCTAATTTTGTATGAAACAGATCTCCAACTCTTGTGATTCTTAAAAATATCTATATTAAACGAACTTCTATAATAAATAAAAACTAAAAAATCTCAAAATTAAGGAAAAGAATGTACAAACTCGCACAAGAAATATATATATATATATATATGTATAAAAACATACGAAAATAATATAAACTAAGATAATATAGTCATGATAGATAGATTACGCAGTAGTATCTGGCTTAGGAACAAGATGAGTTTAAAAAGTTTGCGGTAGCCAACTTCATTTGTATTTGCTATCTAGGTATAGGGAAAATAGTAAGTTTGAAGAATTTAATATTATAAATAAAAATACAACTATTCAAAAACGATAAATTATTGTACTATTAATTACTAGTAGAGTTAAAATGATGCCTTAAAACTAGATGATAACTTATTTCCTAAGTACAGCAAAAATTATTTTCCTGCAGATAATATTATTGATAGTAAGAAGTAGTACCACATAAAATTAAATTTCAACTTATATAAAATTTTAAACCTATATGTATGCATTTAAAAACCTTAAAAATTTATATAAATTATTGAAAATAAAAGGATTCAAGATACCAATGATATTTATATAAATATACTATATTAATTTATGAAACATGTGGGACCTTTTCGATTAACTGTGTCACTAATTTTAAAAAAAGCTATATTATTACATATTGTCATTTTATCGATATATTTGAAATAAAATTGCAAATAAATTGCAGGATATGCATTTCAAGTAACTATAGAAATTCAAAAAGCACACTACAAATAAAATGACCAAGGAAAGCATTGAATGCCGAAAAGTTTTATTTTCAAATTAAATAATAAGGCTATTAAACAATTCACTATTGTAGTAGATATTTATATTTGCTATTGTATAATAATTCTGTTTTGAATATATTTCTATAAGCTGTCGATGAATTCCAAATGAAAAATTTTCCTACTAGAAGTTTAAATGATTAAGCCCGCAATGTCCACCTCATATAGTGCTGAATCAAATGTAGGATGGTACGCAGTAGCAGAGGATCCAGGCTTAGAGAAGTAGCAGTTCACATAATCTTAGATGTTGAGTTAAAGTAGAAATTCCGTACCTTCTTATAAGGTGTTACAATCGAGTATAACAATCAATACCTTCTTTTGTATGTTATTTCGTTGCAGTCAGTCTTAGATGTTAAAATCATGCAACACTCCACAAGTTTTTCTTAGATGTTAGCAATAGACAACTGTCTATATTTTTCTAAAGAAGTTAAAATGCAATTATTCATGCGTTCTTTGAGATGTTTATGTGAAGAGATAGACCTTCGCGCGTTTGACACGTTTATGTGAAGAGATAGACCTTCGCGCTTGACACGTTTATGTGAAGAGATAGACCTTCGCTTGACACGTTTATGTGAAGAAATAGTCCAGGCCTTCGCTTGCCATTTTAATCTCGGTTAATAGTCCAGACCTTTGCTTGACATTTTAATGTCGGTTAATAGTACAGGCCTTCGCTTGACATTTTAATGTCGGTTAATAGTCCAGGCCTTCGCTTGACATTTTAATGTCAGTTAATAGTCCAGGCCTTCGCTTGACATTTTAATGTCGGTTAATAGTCCAGGCCTTCGTTTGACATTTTAATCTCGGTTAATAGTCCAGGCCTTTGCTTGACATTTTAATGTCAGGGAATAGTCCGGGCCTTCGCTTGAAATTTTGATGTCAGTTAATAGTCTAGGCCTTCGCTTGCCATTTTAATGTCGGTTAATAGTCCAGGCCTTCGCTTGACATTTTAATGTCAGTTAATAGTCTAGGACTTCACTAGAAATATTACAGCTAATTAATAGTCCAGACCTTCACTAGAAATATCAATGAGAATAAATAGTCCAGGCCTTCGCTTGCCATTTTAATGTCGGTTAATAGTCCAGGCCTTTGCTTGACATGTTAATGTCAGTTAATAGTCTAGGACTTCACTAGAAATATTACAGCTAATTAATAGTCCAGACCTTCACTAGAAATATCAATGAGAATAAATAGTCCAGGCCTTCGCTTGCCATTTTAATGTCGGTTAATAGTCCAGGCCTTCGCTTGACATTTTAATGTCAGTTAATAGTCTAGGACTTCACTAGAAATATTACAGCTAATTAATAGTCCAGACCTTCACTAGAAATATCAATGAGAATAATAGTCCAGGCTTCGCTTGCCATTTTAATGTCGGTTAATAGTCCAGGCCTTTGCTTGACATGTTAATGTCAGTTAATAGTCTAGGACTTCACTAGAAATATTACAGCTAATTAATAGTCCAGACCTTCACTAGAAATATCAATGAGAATAAATAGTCCAGGCCTTCGCTTGCCATTTTAATGTCGGTTAATAGTCCAGGCCTTCGCTTGACATTTTAATGTCAGTTAATAGTCTAGGACTTCACTAGAAATATTACAGCTAATTAATAGTCCAGACCTTCACTAGAAATATCAATGAGAATAAATAGTCCAGGCCTTCGCTAGAAACATTAATACTAATAAATAGTCCAGGCCTTCGCTAGAAACATTAATACTAATAAATAGTCCAGGCTTTCGCTTGACATTTTAATATCACATAATATCCCGGCCTTCGCTAGGAATATTGAATATGGAGGGGGAGTCCAGGCCTTTGGCTTGACACTTTAATGTCAGGGAATAGTCCAAGCCTTCGCTTGACATTTAATGTCAGTTAATAGTCTAGGACTTCACTAGAAATATTACAGCTAATTAATAGTCCAGCCTTCACTAGAAATATCAATGAGAATAAATAGTCCGGGCCTTCGCTTGCCATTTTAATGTCGGTTAATAGTCCAGGCCTTTGCTTGACATGTTAATGTCAGTTAATAGTCTAGGACTTCACTAGAAATATTACAGCTAATTAATAGTCCAGACCTTCACTAGAAATATCAATTGGAGAATAAATAGGTCCAGGCCTTCGCTTGCCATTTTAATGTCGGTTAATAGTCCAGGCCTTCACTTGACATTTTAATGTCAGTTAATAGTCTAGGACTTCACTAGAAATATTACAGCTAATTAATAGTCCAGACCTTCACTAGAAATATCAATGAGAATAAATAGTCCAGGCCTCGCTTGCCATTTTAATGTCGGTTTAATAGTCCAGGCCTTTGCTTGACATGTTAATGTCAGTTAATAGTCTAGGACTTCACTAGAAATATTACAGCTAATTAATAGTCCAGACCTTCACTAGAAATATCAATGAGAATAAATAGTCCAGGCCTTCGCTTGCCATTTTAATGTCGGTTAATAGTCCAGGCCTTCGCTTGACATTTTAATGTCAGTTAATAGTCTAGGACTTCACTAGAAATATTACAGCTAATTAATAGTCCAGACCTTCACTAGAAATATCAATGAGAATAAATTGTCCAGGCCTTCGCTTGCATTTTAATGTCGGTTAATAGTCCAGCCTTTGCTGACATGTTAATGTCAGTTAATAGTCTAGGACTTCACTAGAAATATTACAGCTAATTAATAGTCCAGACCTTCACTAGAAATATCAATGAAAATAAATAGTCCAGGCCTTCGCTTGCCATTTTAATGTCGGTTAATAGTCCAGGCCTTCGCTTGACATTTTAATGTCAGTTAATAGTCTAGGACTTCACTAGAAATATTACAGCTAATTAATAGTCCAGACCTTCACTAGAAATATCAATGAGAATAAATAGTCCAGGCCTTCGCTTGCCATTTTAATGTCGGTTAATAGTCCAGGCCTTTGCTTGACATGTAATGTCAGTTAATAGTCTAGGACTTCACTAGAAATATTACAGCTAATTAATATCCAGACCTTCACTAAAAATATCAATGGAATAAATAGTCCAGGCCTTCGCTTGCCATTTAATGTCGGTATAGTCCAGGCTTCGCTTGACATTTTAATGTCAGTTAATAGTCTAGGACTTCACTAGAAATATTACAGCTAATTAATAGTCCAGACCTTCACTAGAATATCAATGAGAATAAAAGTCAGCGCTTCGTTGCCATTTTAATGTCGGTTAATAGTCCAGGCCTTCGCTTGACATTTTAATGTCAGTTAATAGTCTAGGACTTCACTAGAAATATTACAGCTAATAATAGTCCAGACCTTCACTAGAAATATCAATGAGAATAAATTGTCCAGGCCTTCGCTAGAAACATTAATACTAATAAATAGTCCAGGCCTTCGCTAAAACATTAATATTAATAAATAGTCCAGGCTTTCGCTTGACATTTTAATATCACATAATAGTCCGGCCTTCGCTAGAATATGAATATGGGGGGGGGAGTCCAGGCCTTTGGCTTGACACTTTAATGTCAGAGAATAGCCAAGCCTTCGCTTGAATTTTCAATAGCAGTCGGCTGAAAAATCCATTTGAGGACCTGTACATGATGACCAAGTAAGCCTTTTGAAAGTGCTCCTCTATCACTCTCGCGAATAATTATGTGAAGAAATCATTTCTCCAAGAAACGTGCATCTTCGCATTGCATTCGATTCTGCAATATCAGCAATGCAAATTAAATGCATCTATTTAATTAAAAATCGTAGCGTTTAAAAATGGTAGAAAACAATGCTGAGAAAAAATTAAAACACACTGCATGCAATATTATGCTGAAACAATATTTCATTTAAGTTCTACTTGAAACGATATTCAATGTTTTTGCTATTTCCTAATTTCTATTACCTTGTTTTATGGTATTTCAATAACTTTAATTTTGAGTGGTATGAATGATATCATATAGTTAATTAAATCTTTGGTAAGAAACGCCAATGCGCTTACCCTTTCGAATTTTCTTGAAAAACGATTTCATTTTTCCCAAAATATTTTTCATTCGTTAAGATTCGATAATGTTTTCTTTCATGTCTTCCTCTGTATGATTATTAATAGTGTTTTCTTTCACGTCTTCCTCTGTATGATAATCAATGTTTTATTTTGTATCTTCATCTTCTTTTGATGCATTCGTTGTTATTGGATAGAAATGGTAAGCTTCGTTGTAGGACCGATTTCAAAAAATTCAAAATTTGGATAGTATGCGAGAACGTTGGATTTGAATTAAAAATATCAATTAGTTCTTTGTCTTCCTCTTCAAAATTAGCATTATCAATTATGAATTTCCTCCCATTATCATCATAAAAGATATATTTGAGCCTGAACCAGCTGTGTTACAGAGGAGCTCTGAGAACTTTGCCTCGATGGTTCAGAAATATTGCTTCGCAGAGTGAAGGGAGAGAATGTTTTAAAAGAGCTTGTTTCTTCCATTCCGCTCGAAAAGGTATTCTGATTAATTTGATTATTAAGTATAGATATATCTGAGTTAATTTGACCTTCTGTGGCTGTTTCAAATTTGACATTTCATAATTGTTGGTCGATTTGTTATCAGTAATTTCGAAACACTTTTCAGTTGCTTCTTCCAGTTGCACAATTGCAAGAGAGATATCCATTTCCTTATCAGCGTTTTGAACTTCTCTTTCAAAGTTACGTGTCTTCAGTTTGAGAAATTCAATGAAAATATAATAAGAATCAAATGAAGGCAATAGGTAAATTGAAATGGCCAAATATTTCAAAAAGGCACCACAGTGAATGTAGCAAAACAAACGTTGACATTAGAATCACTTTCGACATTATTATGATCCTTATTTTAGCTGGAAATTTCAAAAAGGAATATTTTCACAAGCACAAATTTCAACTTCACTCAGTGATCGCAAAACAATAAATACTCAATAAATAATTTTTTTTAAAATCATTATTGATCAGCAACACAACTTTTTTTTATTTCGCAACAATGTTTTTTTAATTCTAAGTTGTAGTACAGTGCATCACAACAATTAACTTTTCTCGGTTGTTTACAGTTTTAAAATACGATTAAGCTATTACAAAATAATAGTTTCAATAAGCTTTTAATATATCACAGTTCTCTCAACATTTTTAAAAATTTTACTCATGAATCAATTGTATATAGCTTTGAATAAAATAAGATCACATATGGCACAAGCAAATTTATGTAGTATATACCAATACCTGCGAAAAGTTTCCTTTATTTGAAATAACATAGGGTTATATCTAGAACTAGCCGTTACCCTCCGCTTCGCTAGGTATTTCATATGTTTTATAATATATCTGTTTATATTCTGAAGACAGACAAAAATTTAAAAAATTGGTTTTTTTTATGAGTACCGTATATACTTTTAGTGCATTAAGTAAAAAAGCTGCTAATTTGAAATACAAACAGACACTTCAATTTTATTTATTTGTATAATATAGATTGGGATTGTAATAACTATTGTTTAAATGTGACTAAAAATGTAAATAAAAAAAAAGAAAGATTAAAACAACCGTAAAACTTATCAATTTTTTTGTTTATTGCGTTGCTTTTTACTTATGAAGCCTTGATTTATTATTTTTAAAGTGCATCCGAAACAGCCAATGCTCTACTTAACTGAACAGTGAGATAACTATCATAAAAAAAATTATGGCACGTGTCAGCGTATTATCATGTGCGCGTAACACTGTTATGTCTCATGAAGAGCATCGGTCGCCAGTAACCAAAACAAAAGACTTCATTAGCTCAGCTTGGCGTTCATCTTGGCATTCAGTTTCACGTTCACCCGTATAGTTTCCGTCCCGTAAGAATACGGGAATAAAATATAGCCTATATTACTCCCCGTTAATGTAGCTTTCCATTAGTGAAAGAATTTTTAAAATCGCACCAGCCGTTTCCGAGATTAGCCGAACAAACAAACAGACAGACAGACAGACAAAAATTTTAAAATTGGTTTTTTGTTATGAGTACCGTATATACTTTTAGTGCATTAAGTAAAAAGCTGCTAATTTGAAATTACAACAGACACTTCAATTTTATTTATTTGTATAGATAATTATAAATACATATTCAATTTTGTGGCTATATTGAGAGGTTCAATATTGTTTTGCAAAATTATAAGCAAATAAAAATGCCAATAAAAGTTTTAAAACGATCTTACACTTTTTTTATATATGAAAGGCATTTATAAATAAAAAGATTCACCTTTATAATATCAATTATAAAAAGAGTACAGTTTTCCAGGGATTGTTAATATTTAGATTTTGTCAATCCACTCTGATATTTTGTACGGAAATAAACAAAAGCATGCAATGTTTTTTTTCGTGTTTTAATTATATACAAATCAAGTATGTGGATTTTTTTACTGGTCATTTTAAATCAATTTTGAGTTAATTAAATATAAAATATTTTATGTTCAAATTTTTAATAATCATCAATTTACTATGAGACTTATTTAATTATTTTAAAATTTAGGTCCAAATACCAATTACAGAGAAAGTCGTTTAATTTAAAACTAATGGGACAGATTTATTTATTTTTTCTTTTTTAAAAAAAAAATTCGTGTTACAGAATATTGCAAAAGAAAAAAGCATATATTGAACAAAATCAAGCTTATTAGAGTACATTTTATTTAGATACATATGCATATATGCATGTATTTAATAAAAATCAAAGAAGCAAAAACACTCACAAGAACTTAATGAAATTAAAAGCAAAATTTTAAAGGTTTTTGAAAAGCAAAACTTTTATTGGGGTTTTGGAAAATAATCTGATATTTTTTTCTTTGAATTCTCTTCTTTAGCATCAAATTGCCAACAAATTACTCGATGCCAAACATTCTGTTATTCACTATTAAACTGTGTGTCTAAATAACTGCGCATACTTTTCTCATGATTTTGTGTGGCGTTCGTAGGGGTGGAGTATGAAAGTAGCTTTGATAAAACAAAATGGCTCATGTCACAGGCTACTTCGAGGATGTTTCAAAGCCAATGTAGCCACTTTTCTACGAAACATGTGAATTTCACACCTCTCTTAAATCTGCCTGCGTGCCTGGTATTTTCCGTATTTTGTTCATTACCAGAAGAGAAATCTTTTCGTGTTCAGCGATTTTCGTTTCGTGTTGAGAGAAACAAAATGCATGAAAATACATAGTAGTTTGTCGGGACCGTTGTATTATTTCTTTTAACCGATATTTCAGCTTACGCGTTTTCGCGTTAAATGAATTTCACTGTATTTTTATTTTAGTGGCTATTCACATTTCCCCCTTCTAATATTTTAATTTAAATTACCGTTATACAAGTGTGACGATTAGTTTCATTTAAACAGCTTAATTGCATTGTAAAAGTACAAAATTCTTTAATTTAATCCAAATTTATTGAACTATTGATTATTTAATTGTAAAAATTTATCCTTAACTGTATTACTGTATTTAATTTATTCTTTCGTAGAAAAGAATGGGTACAAAATGTTGTCAAATAAAGGTCGACAATTTTGGCTATTTGAAATATAGAAATTAGGAATAGAAAACCACTTGAACCCGGAGAAGGTGCACGGGGCGCAGAGTCACCCCAGGCTCACGAAATCATTAATTCTGGGAAAACTGTTTATTTGTTACCAATTACCTTGATAGTATCCTCTTATCACTCTTCATGATAACTAAAATGTGTTTATCCCATATCTCACTCTTTTTGGGAAGGCAAAAGTTTTTTTACAAATCTTAAGTACTTGTTTTGACTGAGTTCCCGCACGACCACTTTGTTCCAAAAAATTTTTTATGAATATTCTACATTTTTCCCCTTTGAACAGCTTATTGGTTTTGATTGCTGTGTCTTACGACTTATTATAGTTTATAAAAGTAAATGAACAAAATATAAACAAATGGGTATCTGGGTTCTATTTTGAAGGATGATCAAGCAAGGAAGAAACTGTTGAAATAATACATAATAATCAGGATATACCGAAATTAAATTTTGAGAAAAGCAATGGAAATGAAATGAAAGGAAAATTTTCAAATGCTACCTTAAGAAAAATATTTAAAAAATATGAAGCCATAAGTGTAGTGCATTAAGTGTAGCACAAGACACATTATTAGCCCTGTCAAAAGACACAAGCAAGAAAAAGTTCAACATGCTGTTTGTCGATGATCAAAGACAATAAAACTGTAATAACTTGAACAAAATATGACATTTTACCTGCAAATGAAATTCCTTAATGTTAGTGAAAGTGTATCCTTTATTATAGCCACGCACATTTGAAATTTCTTGGTTCAGTTGATGATATTTTTCACAAATTATGAAAGAAAAATTGAAAAGTCGTTAAAAGTATGTAAGTATACTTTCTCTTAGTTAAATTATTCACTAGAATAGTGCTTTTTGTCGCGTATAATAAAAATTATTGTAAAAAAAAAGGATTGGGGTGACCCAGTCACCCCGCGCTCGACCATTATCGAGTGTGCTCCTGCTCCCGAGTTAATGGTTCATTTTATTATTGCCTTTTCACGTACTTATAGTAGTATCTTCTTTAATTTATTTTCTATATTTTAACTGTTTTTTCAATTTTATTTTAAGTTCTTGTAAAATATTACATTGTTTTGTATTGCTATTTTGACTCAATTAAATCAGTAAATAAGCACAATAAACGAGGATAGTATTTTTACCTTAAATGATAAATGTCTCTAATATGAATATTCTTACTAGTTAATTGGATAAACCTATTTGTGCCAGTGAGCTGAAAATTACCGGCCCCCTTCATCCACTCAATAAGTATCATCTGAAATTCTGTAAGGATTTTCAAATACACAGATCTATCTCTGCAGGAATTCTCAATCTTTCTTGTTCCCGTATCTCTTTTCTCAGGAAGATGATTACCAGAACTCTATTTTCTTGGTCACAATTTCTCAACAGATTCCTTCTCAAAAAAGTATCTGAAGATATGATAACTAACTGACAGCAGCCAAGCAGCATTCTTGACATTTTTGCGCATCGATTTTCTTCTGTCGGAAAGATGAATTTCGTAAGCCTGTTTTTCAGTAGAGATTGTACCACTCGCAACATAAAGTCTCATTTCGTCATCTCAAAATAACATCTGAAATGCTCATTGGCGTAACGGAGAATATAAGCCCCTTCCCTGTAAAGTCATGTCTTGGTCTCCCAGCTAAGTTTTACAAAGGATTGCAAAACCGTAACGTAATGTACCTTTACACAAATTGGTTAAATGTGTCAGGCTTTGGGTCCCCTAGAATCATCCTCCCTACCCGCGTTGAGGGGTTGCGGAGGTGTACGTTACATCCCTGGAAATACTTCTTCTCCTAGACTTTCTTTGTGAGGAAGGCAGGAATTTTTTTTTGAAAGTAGGAATTTAGATTTTGGAAAATATTCGGTAAGTAACAGGGATTGGCAAGGCGATGTGCAATTTGTTGCTTGAGAAAAAATGCAAATGGAAAGATAATCCAAAAAATGCCGACATTATCGATGTCCCCATTGTAATGTAAGACTTATTATTACACCATGCTTCCAATTGTGTGCGCATATAAAAATGCACACACACACACAATCCACAACCGTTTGAAAAAGAGGTACGAACATGAAATTTTTTTTTCAGTATGAGAGAAATTCTTTTAAGATACAGGAAATTTTCTTTATTACATGCAAAGTATACTTACAAAAAGCAAACATTTAGTAAGTTTTATATGTTCCACAATTATAAAATAAAAAACTGTGTGAAAACTTTAAAATTGAAAATTAAAATAAAATTCTACCATTTTCGCATTCTGTTAAGTATTATGCTTAGTTAATGCAATAAAAATTGTGCCCTTTTTTTGAAACATTTTGGGCAAAAAAATGGACTGCTTAAAGTTAATCAATCGATATCCTTCACTACATTTCGATTTTATTTCACTATTCGAAAATGTCACTATTTAACACTTCACATAAAATTTCATATAAAATTATTATCTCAAAGAAGTAAAGATGTTATTAATTTTTTTGACTGAATTATCGAATATAAGCCAAGACTCAGCATCTTTTGTTTGGTTAAGAATTTTCGTGTAATTAGTGCTTAATTTTATCGAAAATAGTGTACATAATTTAAATTTGTTGTTTAATAAGTTAACATGATTTTCTGTTGAATTTATTTTATGATAAAAACTGTAATATTCTCTAGTAACGCCGTCCCTTACACTAAAACGAGAGTTTCAATGGAAATTTGACAAAATATTGGCGATACAGACAAGGTATAATTTTTGGCAACCAACTTTTAACGTCTTGGTGACTCTGCTGGTGAACATTTTTTGGTGATAATATGGAAGCTTCTCGAAATTACTGGAGAAATATATAACATCATGATCTATGGCGTCAGTGGAATTTTCAAGAAAGCTGTGGGAAGCAGCCGCGCAGAATATAAATAGCGGTCGCTCGCTGAAACTGAGTCAGTATTACTTCAGGTGTTGAAGGCTTCATTTGCTATAAACGGGCGATTGCTTGCGGATAATTTTTATCATTACATATTTGTATTTATAGACAATGATGGTTGTTCCTGAGTGCTGTCTCAACCTTCTGGATGTTATTGTGCAAATATTACTGTTGTATCCTATATTTTAAGGATTGTTTTCGACAGTAAATTTTCTCCCGGTTGAATAACTGTTTTGGTCGTTGAGTCTGATACATAAAATCCACAAACCCCGATCAACGCAGCAACATTGATAACTTTTAGTACTTTTTATTTTGTTTATATAACTCTGAATGACAAATGAATGACATAATATTTTTAATTCTTTAATAATTACGGTTTGTTTTAATATTTTACTTACAAATTTTTCTGTTTAAACGTTTGTAAAGACGGCGCTCAACCTTGGAAACATAAAAATGTGTCGCTAAGGAAAAACAGAATTCAAAAGTAAATTTTGTGTTTCACATACGAGGAAGTGCTATTACAAAATCATTATTTCATAAATTCAGAATCATTGAGGATGACACTA
>BMAO01033760.1:0-115807 GCA_019973975.1 Trichonephila clavata | reverse complement strand
TTTCAATCTTCAAGTCCACTTCTCTTTGCGCACATAAACGTATCAACCTCACTTAACTTATCAACAACTACGTGTCGACCTCTCACTCTCTTCACTTTACTTTAGTTTACTTAACTTGACTTCTCGCTTCGCTCACTTCAACTGGCGAAAACCGAATTTATATAATATTCCTTATTTACATAAATCATGTTTGGTTTCTCGATGAAGGTTGGTTGAAATAAATATTTTGATTGAAAGGGAAAAAGAAGAAATTAGTATAAACCTGTATAGATATGTCACTGAGTTACTAGTGTGTGGGGTGCAAATTACTGTTAGAACCTTATGCTTGAAATTTGGTAAGTATAATATTTTTTGTTAAATAGGAACAGATTTTAGGAAAATTGACTCATTTGCCCCCCCCCCTTCCCTTAGGAAACATTCCTGTGAAATCCGTCTCTTGCGAATAGTCACTCGAAGGTATAGATAATTAAAAAATATTCAGTTTTCAGAATACCAGATCTACAGTAATGAAAAACTGGATGTGTGTTACTTTTGATATGTTAAATCCGCTAAGAACATGTCTTACGGAATTCAACTATCAAGGGATGGGGGGAGGGGGTTATGAGTCTTACTGATAAAACAAAATTGTGTTTTTTATATTAGACATAGACTTGAAATTCGGCAATAATGTTAATACTTTTTGGTAGAAAATTCACTAAAAATAAGTAATGCGGAAATCCCCTTTAGAGAGGATATAACGGTTGCGTAAAAGGTAATTCTACTTCATTTTAGAAAAACTTGTCCCTTTTTAAACCAGAGGTGAAAGTTATAAGAATGATTTTCTATGCAGTCGAACGCCTAATGGTAGGACTTAAATATCAATAATTTTTTTAAACAATATATATTCATGCAGGATCATGAAATACCCAGCGAAGAGGATAAGAAATGACGAGGTATATATATGTAAACTACATATAATTTTCATATGTAAGAAGTTATACCAATCTTCAAAAAATAAGCTATATTTATCTACCCACTAATTGAAACATACTTTCAGATTTGGTTGGATTGATTTAAAATATGTTAACTATTCTATTTATATTTTGATCATTTTTTTCATTTAAACATTTCTTCTGTTTCTACTAACACCAAAAACATGGAGTTGAAAAATATTAACATTTAACAGTGTATATTTATTGTTCTTGCATCATATAACTTCAGACTATAAAAATATTTTTTTCAAATCAATATTTTTCATATTACTTTTATTTAAGTGCAACACAGTTCATCCTAAAATGAAAAAAAAATATAACTATGAGAAAACTGCGTATTTTCCGCATGATTCTTGAAATTATATTTATGTATACTTCATAAAATTATGCTTTTTTATATGTACAAGTATATGTTGACTATTTTTCAAATACCTTAAAAAAATTCATTGATTTTAAATAACAGTAAAAAACATAAGTTTACAAAAAGCATTAATTTGTTTTAAATCTTTCGAAAAAACCTTTATTTACCCTAACAAAAAAAGCTGAAAGCTTTTGAAAAGCTGTGTTAAAAGCTGTGTGAAAAGCTTTTTTTTAAAATTAAGACATTTTATGTTATTTGTGTTTCTTAGATTATTGCAAGCAATAGTTAGTATAGATTTGAAAATCTATCCACTTGCTGATTTTTCAAGATTATTTTTCTAGAGCTAAACCTGGAAAAAAACATGAAAATTTGTAAAAATAGTAAATTATGTTTGTTTTTTTAAAGTGAGTAGAGATCTCAGCGATAGGGGAGACCCGGGCAAGGTGAGGAATGTCTTAATATATTTCCGTATTCCATTATGTAGCAGCATCAAACGAGCACTACTGACTCTCCTTTTGGCTGTTATTTAAACAATAGTATAAAAACGCTGAAATCACCATTTTTGTGTTAGCTGTGAAGCTTTGATTGTTTTCCACTGCCATGATATAAATTTTACGCATGTTTAAATAAGCTCTGCTACAGATACAGGTAAGATATATCGTTTCTCTTTAATATTTATGAGTAACTTGGTTTAAATATTACCTTTTACCATGAATAAATGTCAATTATTGCCTTCCTTCATGGCAATGGAAAAGAATATTTTTATGCAGACAGTCCAGGTTAAGATGGCAAGCTCGTCATCTTGTCCCGTATGTTTCGGAATTTATTAAACTATGTTATCCATTCTATTAAATCCTATAAACGCTTGTTTGACTGTAAGTTTGTCCGCGTGATCATGCGCTTCTATGTCCTCTAGGGCTAAGGGGCGAATCAGATCGAGGAAAGGTGTCGGTCGAAAAGTGGTGACCAGAGAAAGATATTTTTGGCATCCGCTAAGGCTCCCCTAGAGAGGAAGGAATGTAACAATAATTTGTTGAATTTAAACTACTGTCTTTTATCTGCCACCTTTTATGATTTTTTTGCGAGAAAGCGAATGCTACCTGGATTTCTAGGAAGAGATCTACCAGGAATTGTAGGCCACTGTAATAATAACAGCGTCAACAATGAGGACACCTTGTTCTCTTTTTTGAAGCACTTTTACTTCATGTAAAACCAAGCAAATAATCTCCTACTGTGTTAATTACTGGCAATCACAAAACTCATATAACTTTGCAGGCTACCTTATATTGCAGAGTGAAAAACATCATCATGGCTGGGTTGCCGCCCCACCCATTTCATCATCTCCAGCCCCTTGCTGTGTCATTTATCGACATATTAAAAACGCACTATAGCCAAGCATGTGACAACTTTATGGTCACTCATCCAGAACAAGCTATCACAGACAAAAATATTGGTAAGCTTTTGATCACCACTTACTTCAAAGCAGCTACAGTTGGAAATGCCTTTGGAAGAGTTTAAAAAATGCGGGATCGAGCCTCATAATCCTCTAGTGTTTAGCGAACATGACTATACTGCGGCAAAAACTACTGACCATGATGCTGTTGGCGGTGACTCTGAGGATAAAAGTGCTAATTCTCAGACCCTGGTATTAGAAAACCAGCATATAAACCCTCATGAAGTACCAGAACTTATGGGAAATGTTAATTCTGATGCACCCAATAAACTGGTTTTGTTTTTTTAAATTTCAAACTATTGCCTAAAGCAAGATAATGTGAGAAAAAAAGAAAAGGCAAAACACTGAGCTCAAGCCTTCTTACAAGCACACCCATCAAAGAAATGTTAGAACAAAAGGCAAAACAGAAGGAAGCACAGGAAGTTTTTTTTAAAACAAAGAAAAGAAACTCGTGAAGATAAAAAAGAGAGTAAAAAATCTCAAACTAAGTTTCTGTAGACCTAAATCCATAAAATCCAGGCCAAATATTCTAGTTGCATCAACTTCAAAAGACTGTGCTATACGATCTTCTGCTTGTGAAGAGGAATATTGTGACCCTTCATCAAAAGAATAAATCCAGTGATGTAAATGTCAAGAGTGGTGGCATGAGGAATGTTCCAATTATGAAAATGGTATTTTTATTTGTGACTATTGTTAGCAGTACAACTTAACACTTCAAGATTACGTTACAATGTATTACGCTTAGTTTGTTACTTGTAAGATGTGAAAACACAATTATCATTTGTTAAACCATATAACATATTTAAAAGATAAAATATGTTCAACCTTTTTTAGTGCTGTCATCTTGCCCCCGTATTGGGGTGAAATGACGATTTGTTAAGGTTATGGAAAAATAAAATTATCTTTTACTTCTTTTAACTAAAAAAATAAATGGCAATATATTTTATACTACAAAGGACTACTCTAAAAGTTCATACAAAATTAATTTTACTATCCGTAAAATAACTGAAAAATAATAAAAATTGTTAACATAGTCATATTGCCCCAGTCTACCCTACTAATATTTTAAGTTTACGTTCGGGAGTATATACAAAAAAACTTAAGTATAGTATATTGATAGTATTTGTAACGACTGCAGTTTTTTCGGTTTAATCTTATAATAATATTTTCACAATAGTTTTGAAACACAAAGCGTTTACGTACAAAATAATAATGATATTAACTTAAGCTAAAAATATATAGGTTTTCACATAAATTTGGTTATAAGAGTATAAGAAACTCCACAAACACACTCAATGATGCTGAGATTAGGGGACTGAGGACACCCCCGTTAGATGATTCACTTCATCATCAGGTTCATGTAACAACGTTTGAATACAGCGAGTGAACCGGGGCGTCGCCATCTTGGAACACTGATAGTTCTCCTGGAAAGATAGTCTGAAACATTGAATAACGATTATCTGCGATAATGCTTCGATAATGATCTCCTGTGATCATCTCCCTGAAGAACAATGATAGGCTTCAATCCATGGGAAGATATTGTACCCCACAGATCCAGACAGTGAAAACTGAAGTGCTTCTGCCGGTGTGCATCAAAAAGACACACGGACGGTAATGTTTTGCGATAATGTAAATGAGGACTCTTCAGACCAATGACTTTTTTCCTTTGCAGTTATGTCCAGTTTATGTGGTCTCCGCTCGCAATAATATATTCATTGCATTCCGCTTTGAAACTAACGGTTTTGGAACAGCTACTCTGCCGTGAATTTTTGCAGCATGCAGCTCCCTTTGAATAGTCTTCATGGATACAGGGTTCTGTAGGTGGGTATTCATCTTGGAAGTTATCTGCGGCAGTGTAGCCTTGCGTTTTTGGACGACTATCTTCTTCAACACCCGTCTCTCACAGTATTTCAACATCTGACTTTCGCCCGCTGTTGTGCTTCACAGAAGATACCTTACCCATTTTTGAGAAGGCTGTTATAACCCTTGACACAGTGATCTTTGAAACGCCTATAAGTTGTTTGTTCTGGACACCAACCTCCAGGACGCTCCTGGGATACGGGCATGGTCGTTCCAGGGAGGCGAATTCCAATTATCATTCCTCTTTTCATGTTGGAGAGGTCTGACTTTTGCTAAGAACAGGCTTTTCTGATGTAACTCACACACTGGCATATGCTTGAATGATTCCTGCCCTTTGGACAACACTAGGTTAGCTATCAAAGCTATCACTGTTACAACAAGTGATAGCTTTTTATTGAATGGCCGAATGGCGACTCATTTTTTTAAAATAATTGTTCCTATTATTTTGTCCTATACCGAAACCTTTAGAGCTACAACGCATGTAGTTCAAAAGAAGGTATGTCATTTCTTTTAAATAAACAGTTTTTCTCTATGTTTAAAAGTCGAAAGAATTTTTTTAACGCTCATCTCTTTTCTTTTATTTTTACCATTTTTAAAACCCGATGTATGAGGCACCCTCGTAAATTGTGATCTTATACTTTGAGTTAAACATGCGCCCAGTACGCCGGATTATACCGTATATAAAAATGGAAGATTAAATTAGGAGATCCATGGTTTATTTACACTATTTTTGAAGAAAAGTAAGCATTTTTTAGTTGTGTAGTATCTCCTAATAATAGAAAATTTCCGACTTTTTTTTTTTTTGCATAACAGTATAGTACTTAGAAATATTATTTTTTTTCAAAAAAACGTCAATGAAACATATAAAAATCTCTCATTATTATTATATACTTATATTTTCTGGCAAATATTCATAATAAGATAAAGTTCCAACTACACAAATTTCCGAAATAATAAATATGCGTTACACAACCTCGTTATTATCAATTTCACTGAATAAGGTTCCATAATTGTGTGATTACCACATTTTGCTTATTTTTCAATTTAAATTCAAAAGTTAATTGAATCAGTTAATTTTTGGGAGGACAGAATATTATAAAATAAAGTTGCCATTTACTTTATTTCTCTTTTACTCGCATACTTTCAATTTTAGAAAAAAAAATGGTATAATGATACAAACATTGAACATATTCCAATTCATTATTTCTTCAAATGCTTCCTGAACTTTTACACAATAAAATTCAATAAATTTCATCATCAAGATCTGAATTCAAAATTGAATTTTTAAGCATATTCTTGGAACTATCCTCCCATCTAAATTCTAAATTTGTTAAATGTTATTTCACATGCACCTTACATTAACGGAATAATATTAAGATATTGAGTAATATAAATTTGAAGAACTGCAAACTATGCACGCTTAACAAGCACTTTTATTTCAATACCTATGCAATATAGAAATTAAGAATCAAATTTTCTAAACAGGCCGTGCAATATAGATATGTTTAGGAAATAAAGCTCAATACATAAAAAAATTATAAAAACCTTTTGCAGTTTCTAGCAATACATTTTCAATTATATAGTTATTTCATAGAATGCAGAAAATGAGCAAGGTATTAACTATAGTTAATGACTAAATCATAAAATATGTTTTATATCAATGTTATTCTTTATTTCTCAAAAAAATGAAGAAAATGTGAATTTAAACGTTAATACTTCACACATTTTTTTTAATATTTATTACTTTTCTTTTTCGGTGTATTACAAGTTTATTCATTGTAGTACGAAAAATAATTTGACATTAATTACTCAACTATGTATAGAAATAACAGGATTTAACAATGAATCCCTTAGCATCTGGCAACCTCAATGAACAATGATACTTTAATGAAAAAAAAGTTTAAATCTGACAGACGTTTTTCGATATCGCTTGACCAGTAAATGCTTCGATTTTTCTTCCAAGACAGCAAAATGAAGTGAAAAAGTTAACGACTTGAAGTCGCAAGAACTTTTTTGTGTAAAAAGATTTTATTGATCTTAACGAAAGTCGATATTTTTCTGCGTTAGAAAGAGCCAACTTCCCATAGAGAAACGCTATCACGTAGCTAGAAGCAATATATGAGGAAAGGAATACGCATAACTGCAGAAAACGTCGTATTTTTGAACACCGAATTTGAATTTCAAAAACGACTGAATATGGCAGTGAGTAGAATAGGTGAAATAAAAAATGAAAACTTCTAAAGCTTTCAGCTACCTTTTTAAATAAAAATTTCTTTAGTTTCTTACTAAAATATTGAAATTCTCTGGAAAAAAACTACTTTGATTTTGTTTATCATAATGATTCCTAATTGATTGTATTTATTCTTTTTTTTTGATCATTAATATAGATTAAAATAACACAATGATTCAATATGGAAACCATTTTACCTCGGATATATATTTAATTTTGCAATATCTTTCCTATGAATCAGGTTTATCACATACAATTTAAAATTGAACATTTATATTTCATTTTTATAAAATTCAAGAAATAAAAAGGAGGGGGAATATAAGATAGAGAGTAATAACAATTTATCTTTTGTCTCTTGCATATAACCGTAAAGTTATGTCTAGATATTTAAATATTTTACATATATAAGAAAAATAAGACAGAGAAAAAACTTGAATGATATTCATATATAATAGTCAAGTATTTAAACGTTCTAGTAAATTATATTCTCTAAGCGGATAAAATAATAAATTAATGTACAACACTTTGGAGAATTTTTTATGCCATTTGCTTCAGTTTAATTCATAACCTACCATTAATTTGCATTCGAAACCTATTATTAATGCTGCATTAATTTTTTTAATGATATAAAGGAAAATATGCTTTATATTTTAAATTATATTATAAATTTAAAGGACATTTAAAAATGTAAAATCATAACAAGGAAGTTTGTTGTTCTATATAATCAACAAGTGTGCACCAAAACTATTGATCTTATAAATATCACATGTTTGTTTTTAATCTATCATTTATGTAATAATATTTTCTTCATAACACATTTTATGCAAATATTTATACAACTTTGCACAAGCAAATTAAGTGACATTATGTTAATACATATTTGTTCTTGTAAAATTGCAACAATCTGAAGGTCCCATAAAAGTTGTCCGAATTTTATTCCATAAGACAATGCACATTCCTACAAATAAGCAATTAAGTTCATAAAAAAGCAAACACTAATTTCCAAATGTATGTTTTAGGAAAATCTACGTGCAACAATAAAAACTTGCTAATGAAGCAGTAACGCATCGATTTGATTTTATATCCTTGCCTTTTATCTCTGAAAATAAGGAAATAAGTTTCAGATTCATTTAAAATGAAGTGCCGACCACGTTTGCGCTCTTTTAGTATGACGTTTTGTAAATTCCAGAAGGTGGTGCCTGTCATTATATCTTCTAATATGGATGAGAATCCCTCCATTTAGGCATAATTTATATAAAAATGACCAGTTGACATGACTCGTTAACATAGACATAGTTGTGTCTATGTTAACGAGTCCTGTAAAGCTACAAGCATGAATCATGTACAAAGAAATTCTTACATGTAGTTTATGGTGTAGCCATTGCGAACGAATTGTTTTAAAACATTTAATGAAACGCCTTAGTAATAATCCACTGCCCAATTTTTCGAGTTGAAACCCTAAGGTCCAAAACTACCAAATCAGTAAAGTGGATTTCACCCAGTGCCTATGGAATCTCTCTTCATTAACAACCAGATTTGAAATTTGCATCGTTTTCTTGGGGCCATTACTATCGCACTTGCATACTGTCTAGAAATTTCCATCGATATGTCTTGCTATTGCACGCTAACTAAACTCCCTACATTAGAACTTTCCATTGGTCCTCCTTTAAATTGCACAACTTCCTCATATGGCATGTTTTATCGTCATGAAGGCATTTTGACTTCTCATGAAACGTTTACTACAGGTTAGGAACTTCATACACCTTTAAGCATACCGTTACAGTTCTCTATTTATTAAGCCCAAGGCAGCTGTTAAAATGTTACTGTTGTTCCACGAGTGCATGGTTATTAACTTTTATATTTTGATGGAAGGACATTAATTTGTATTTTCTGGAAGTTTCAGTCGATTCACATTCTTCCTCCAAGATGTTGCAATTTTTAAAGACGAGGATGCATTATGATTAATGATAATTATAGAAATTTTGTGTTCTCTAGTTTTATTAATATTAAAGAATAATTGTTCCTTGTGAGTAATTTTTCTGGTGTAATAATATTTGTTTGAATATGTAATTAAATGAAGTGTATGTAAATATTGGCTTACATTTATAATGATTCATGTTATTTTGTCTTATATAATTACATATTATTTCTATTATACCATGGTTCATAATTATTTATCAATAAAGTGCAAATGTTAAACCATGTAGTGCATTGAAAAACATAATTATTATTGGTTACAACAATAATTACCTTAATAGTATTGTTGTAAAAGTAGAGCAAATTGATTTGTGCGAGTGAATGTTATTAAATTTACTAAACCACACACACACACACACCACGCACACACACACGCACACACACACACACACACACACACCACACACACACACCACACACACACACACACACACACACACACACAGATTCTGTTTTACATTAAAACTTCTTTGTTTTATTCGTATTCATTCTTCTCAATCCGTATCTTAGAATAAACACACTTAAAAATCAAAGATAAATAGCATACTGATTTTTATTATTTCAATTTTTAGCTTGAGTACTTAGCAAATGTAAATAAATGCTGTTATGCAAAAAAATTCTATATAAATTAGAAAGAAAATAAATATTTTATATTACATGTTCATTTTATACAACTGATTAATTTACACTGACAGTGGCTCTAATTAAGTCGCTCCTTTATTTGCTAGAATGAGTTAATTCGATTGTTTAACGGCACAACCGAGATAATTCGAGTGGAGTCATATTTTATGCTGTTTCAATTTACACACTCGAATATAAGCTATTACTGTCTACACTCATGTGATTGATTTGCGATCCATCGTCACGATTTCTTAAAATCAAATGCAGTTTACAGTAAATTTAGAAAATTTTTTTTGTTGCATTTTCTAGATTTTAGCATTTGAAGCGTATATGCATTGTTTAAAAAATTAAGGTAAAAAATAATTAATTTCTGAAGCAAATTATTAAAAATTCTTATACAAATTTTAGCGATACAAGTTAAGAAAATTTGGTACACCCATATATTCGGGAATTTTTTTTTTTATGAATAAAAGAACGTCATTTTTGCAGTTTCGATCTACCAACATAAAAAAAAAGAACTCCGACAAGATTCGCCGTTGTATGTGCTAAAAACGGATAGAAAAGAAAACGAAAAGATAGTCGTTATATGTATAATAAGTACATGGTTGGGCTATGCATGGCACATTGTTTCCAAATATATCAGAAAAAAGAAATCGTTAATTATTTTTTTAAAAAAATATGTTATTATTAATATTTCTGTTAATAAATTAAAAGTAAAACCTTTTGCTAATTAAAATACCTTTTTTTTATTCGAAAAAGCATTTTAAATATATATATAATACAAGTCGATGCCACTTGCAAGATTTCTCTCTATATTCGGTTCTTATCAATGTTATCATCTCTCTCTATATGTTTTTGGCAAATCCGGGTTCTAAAATGTTTTATATAAAAAAAAATTATTTTTGCATGCTATTTTCTCAAAATAATTGTGAGTTAAGAGGTTAACTAATCTGCTCAGTCAAAGGTGTTTAGCAAAATTTAATTTAAGATCTGAATACATGCATGTTTTCGACAATTTGGTTTCACTTGATGGAAGTCCTTTGTTTATACTCTAGCTAATAAATTTGTTTAGAGGTAAGTTTCTTTGCTCTTGATGTGTTTATCACAATACTCTCTCTTTCCTTAACACTAGTAAAGGCTTGTAACTACGTATTATTGATCGAATCATTTACGATGTTATTAAAGAAAGTGTGTTAGGAACTTTAGCTAGTCTAATCAAAGTAATTACTAAGCCATTATTTCTTCACGCCCATTTTGTGTTCCATAGATAGATAAGTAATGAATTAAGCTGGTAAGGAAGAGTTCCTTTTCATTAGTTCCTCGTAACAAATGCTGAAGATAGATTTTTTTGATTATTTCTAGCAAAAAAGGTTAGAAAATGTATTTTTTAATGACCAAATAGTTAAAATCATTTAGGGTGAATTCAATTGAAAAATTGAACTAACAACGTAAAAGTTGCCTTCTGTAATATATTTATTTATTTATTGGGTTTAGACTCTCTCTCTCTCTCTCTCTCTCTCAGATTATTAAATAAGAAAGCTATAAGTTCATATTTTTAATCCTTTTATTTAAATTTTAGTCATCTGTTACTTTAGTTTTCACAAAGAAATACTCACAAAATTACCTCTAATTTACTTTTTAAAAACATAATAATCTAAATAAAATATATTATTAAATATATTTGCAGGTACATGAATAAGTATAATTTTTTATTAATATTTATATTGAAATAAACAGTGTCTAAAATCACTTTTATTTTTAACTTTGTTTTCATTAAAGCAAACTAGAAATGAATTTAAAATAATTTTATTTATTTAAATTCCTGTATATATACATAAGTTAAGAGAATTTAAAGTAAACTGATTATGTAAACCGAACATAAAACATTTCTTGTTTTGAAATTTGCAACTTTATACATTGTGGGCGTATTAGTTAATATTTCTCTAATAAAATATACAAATTCCCAGTAGAAATGTAAGAATATGCTCGAAATGTTGCATAATAAGTATATTCTCATTTGCAATTCCAAAATATTTTTTTTCTTAAATAAATTCCCTTAGAATTTTCATTTTTAAAGCAGATAAATAAAATCATTTTCAATGAATTAACTTCAGTATTACATTTCATAATGGACGATTTATTCTACGTCACTGAAGTCGATTTTACAAAAGCGTAAAAATTTTTTTAGATCAGTAGATGATTTTTTGTATTTTAATACATTTTATCATTTTCTCTGATTATATGGTCATATCGTGTGTTAAGATCCAATCTACTGCTATAAATAAAGGTGTCCATCTCATTTACCGCTAGTTTCTCATTAGATTTATTTGTTAATGGGGCCTTTGTGGGACCTCAAATTTTGGTTTATAGAAAAATCCTTATAAATATGCAAATAAATTTCATTTTCACCAAAATAGGAAAAAAATCGCTGCAAAATAAATTAACTGGACAGTACTTATGAATAACAGTTCTTGTTTATAATTTTCTAAAGAAATCTAGACCCCTGAACTAAAGTAAGCCTTTGAAACACACATGAAGGTTAAATATAAAGATATGGTTTCAATATACAAGAATGGTAGGTTGATTGAATAATTGATTTATTTTTTAGTTAATAACATCTCGTGTTGAAACTACTTGAAGGCTATGGGTGATGGATCTCATATCTACGAACCATAATAAATTAACGAGATTATTTGAGTTGTGCGTGTGATAATCCACTTTCAAACTTCCATACCATATTTAATTTTTTATGTAAACAACCATGTAAAAATTTAAATGTTCTTTTAGTTTTCACTTAAGTGAATGTTAAAATGCATTTAGTTTTATCTATGAAATACCAATATCAGAAAACCTTTTAAATAATGGTCAGCATAATATGGAAAAACTATTTAATAATTTAATGTTTTATTGGATTTTAGCAGAACAGAGATTAAAGTCGTTTTCTGTATACAATATTATGACAATTTAAAAACAATAAATTAAAGCCTCTTTTATTCCTTATTAACTACTGACCTAAATTTATTATTCTTGAAAAAAATTGGCACTGCGTAAAATTTAATATATAACGTTTATATTTTCAATTAAACATGCATAGCGTATAATTGAAATTACCATGCATAGAAGAAAGTTATAAAACAAATTTAAGAAACAAACCGAGCGACAATAATGTAATGCATGGGTATAACCATGTTAAAAATAATGAAGATGAACATGTTCCATTTTAGTATCCCATACTTTTTCATCTTAACTTTTAGTAGTTCTTTGAAACTTGTTTCTTAATCTTGTAGCAATCTTTGCCTTAGCCAATTTGTCGTCATCCGAATAGACATCCAAAGGAGGTGTGACAGATGAAGCAAGTTTTGTGAATGTACTTGCCAGTTATGGATACTCATCAATCAGTTTAATCTATCCCGCAGACAGCGTTTAGGAGAAACTTTTCAAAGCCTATCAAATCATAGATAGTGAAAGGTAATTGATGAAATTCCACAGGATAGTTTTTTTTTAAATAACTCTATCATAACACATTTGAGTATAACCCTGTATTAATATAAAATCTCACAATTTTTAATATATATTTCTCTGTGAATGATTCCGAGGAAATATTTCACTCAATTGGATCTTATATAAAAAAGATTTATAAGATAATACTCTAAAGAATCTCAACACCAAAAATTTAATTATCTTTTTGACGAGCGTTTCATGTAATAATGTCTAGAGAATTAGATATCGAATAAAATATTAAAACATTATTCCTTGAATGTTTTAACTTTCAAATTTAACAATGCATTTATTGTTTGGTTATTCACAAGGTAAAACAATTCATAATTATTAATATACATACAAGTGTCTAACTGATTTAAGGTACGATAATGATACAATAGCAGATTATTTTCTTTAATTATGTTTCAGATTAAATCAATCTTGTGTGTCAGATTAAAAAAAATAACAATTTACTTTTGTATTTTTTATGTAGTTTAATATCAAGATAAATAAAATCAAAATATATATGGTAGAACTAAGTAAAAAATTCTCTTAAGTAAATATTATAATTTTAAGTAAACTCCACACAAAGTTATTTTATGTACTTTTAGTTTTTGACAATGTTTTTTTATTATAAAATCGAATAAATATATTAAAAAAACTTTTTTAAATACATTAAAAATGCTTGGAAACACAGAATGCATTAATTTATTATTTTGATACATATTCTAACTTTCATAAAAGAGAACTAATATCCTATGCCGTATATTTTATTCTCTTTTAAAATTATCGTGTTTAGAGTAACCCGAAAAATAAATTGTGAATAAATGTATCTGGGAATATATTAGGATGACTATAATTTACTTTTAAAGTTATATTTAATAATAATAGATTTCCATCGCGCTATATGTGAATATTTAAGTTATCTTTGTCCCCTAATATACTGAGCTGAATACTGAATATTACATATTAGAATGGAGAACAAATTACTTTTCCTTTTCTGGGATGATTATATATCATATATCTCTAGAATTAGAAGTGGATTTAAATGATTCAAATAAACTGCTTTCTAAATGCGTATTAGACTTAAGCTCCATTTAGTTAAGTGATATCGTTTTACTAAATCGAGAAAGTATTGAATGAGCATGTAATTTTCCCAATGTTGAGAGATTTAAATAAAAATGATTTACTATATATAGAATAGAAAGGCCTCATGGAGTCTATATGTGTTGAAATAATTTATTTTAAGGATTAAATGCATAAGATTGTGAATATGCTTTCAAATGGTATATTATTGAGATTCCTTTTTACTGGCTTATATTATTCTCTTTTCGATATCATGAAAAATGAACGATAATGATAGCAATTTGTCTTTATTATTACGTTCAACGTAATATATGAGCTATTCCTCAGAAAGTTTTGTTCTTCAACAAATAAATGTTCTCTATGTTTATTCTTTTTTATAACACAGAACTGCTAAATTGTATGCCTTTAAAATAAGACCTTATAAAATCTTAGGTTATTTTTTTTCTTATATAATGTAGTTAATTTGGTTCCCATGTGAGTCGGTTTATGCTCATTTAAATGTTTTTATTTTTCATACCTTTGAATACTGAGATATATTATTTTCATAGTTTCAGTTAATTTTTGTGCTCTAAATACTTCTTTTTTTCACTGTTTAGATATCAATGGTTCACCATAATGATGACTGTGCATTTTGTAAGATATATATATATATATGTGTGTGTGTGTTTACATATATGTGTAATATATACATGCATATTCATAGACATATATTAATTTTCTACAAATATTTAAATTTATTATGGGTTTTCATTGATAAATAATTATTGTTGAATATATTTTTTATTTTTAAACATTATTTTCATTATCCGATACATCAGTAAATACTGCGGTTGTGATTGTAAGACCAAGTTAATAGGATTATGGTATGAGAAATAAGATATATATGTTTTCGAATGAAAATTAGAAGGATATCTAGAGAACACCGCATCGATTGTTGTTTCATGTCTTTTGGCAGGCTCATTTCGGTTATTATTTATTTTATTCATTTGTAGTTCTAATTTATCTTGTAGAAAGTTTACCAAGAGTTGTCCATCTTCGGATGCGAAATTAACATTGAAATCTCCTGCTAAAATTAGCGGCAACGTATGATAGTTTTCTCCTAATTCTTCAGAGCCTACTCAACCGTAAATCATAAGTCTTTTACATACAAACTTTATAATATCATTAACTGTGATATTGGGCGAAATTTACGCAACTACCGTTGTGATGTTTGTTCCATTGCCCAAAACACAGTGGGCCGCGCATATATCACGAATTGATGATTGACCAATATCGATTTCAGGAATATATCGTAATAAAATGTCCATGTTCGAAGTTACTATATTCGAGGCATCATTTGATTTCTGATAAATTGCCACTCTTGCTGATCTGACAATTTTACGCTTAAATTTCGCAATACAATTAAAATTTGGGATGTCAACATTTTCATCGTCATTTGACCATGTTTCTGATAGAAACAAAATATTACTTGAATCAATTAAGGGATCTCTCAAGTCCGACACGTGTTTTCTGAGACTTTGGCAATTGAAAGTACTCTGAACTTCCGTGCTATCACATTTTTCGTAACGCTCTCGTCACGCATTCATCAGCTTACTTCCCAAGTCAAGCGAGTGAAAAGAAGTTTTACTTCAAAAATTATTTTAATAGATGTAAATATTTTTTTAGAATATTTAAAAACTACTTTGTTTTTTTAATAAACAGAAAATATGTTGCATTGCTGATCGATTTAAATTATGAGCTATTTACTGTGTTGCATTGAAATTCGGCTTAGAGATATATTACAATGTGAGAGAGAATATACCAACATTACAATACAGAAAAGTTTTCAGTTGTGAGAGGAAGTGGGCCGCATATCAAAAGTTGTGATATTATGAATCAGATATAAAGTATTAATCTAGGAAAAAATCTGTTTATTATGGATTGTGACCACCATGGACTGCCATACAAGCCTCATAACGAGTTGCTATACTCTTAATGAGAGCATCAATAAATGTCCGTGACAAGAAAGCTCCTTCTTCCGAAATCGCCACTTTTAACTTCTTGAGGATCTTCGGAGCAAAAATACGCTGAGAAATGACTGTTCAAAAACCTTCCCAAACATGCTGAACAAGATTGGGATCCGATAACTCGAGGGCCATTCCAGACTGCGTATATCCTCTTGAAGAAATTTATTAAACGTGTGAGCTCTGTATGGCCGAGCATAATTGTTCATAAAAATGTTGCCCTGTCCCATAGCAACAGAACAGCCTCGTATAGGCTGCAAGGAATTTATCCACATAGCGTTGTGCATTAACAGTTCAAAAATTGTAGAAGTACATTGGTATTTGATTGTACAAGATTATGCCACCCAAATTTGCCATTTTTTGCCACCAAATCGTCAATTTGTGTTACGTAGGATAAACGCTAGCTAGTTTCGCTTTCTTTCCAGAAGAAAATTGCACGAGAATTATTCTGTCTAATTAATCTCGATTCATTAATAGAAAGAACACAACCCCATTCTGGTGGTGTTCTCGACTAATATTTTCAGCTCCACAACACCCAGCCTTTAATCTTGATGCAGTCAAAGGGACGTACTAGACAAGAGGCCGGGCATAAATCTGGTATCTGCAAGACGGCTGTAGATTGCTTGCCTGCAATTTCTTCTTAAAAACTCAGCAGCATGATCACGATCAAACTGAAGAGCCACTGTCCGCTTATGTGCGTAAGCGTTATTCTTTTTGAGATCCTGGGTAGACATCGTTTCTCTGGGGCAACCTTCTTGATGATAGTACTCCCATCATGAATTGATTTCAAGGGCAGGAGGCAACTTTCGGTGCTCCTTGTATAACCACCCAGTCATTTCCACTTGAGACTGTCCATTTTCAAGCCTGTTGACAGTTTTACATCTCAAGGAATCAACTAATTTACAATGAGGAGTCATTCGCATGTCAATCAGGCTAACTTGTTCGTTTTAATGCAATATTCACAAAATCCCAGAACGCATCTCAAATGCTTAGATGATTTCAATCCTGTAGTTCTGCAGAAACTAACGCTAAACATCTACTTTTTCTTAACGACAGGTTGATATTATAGTACCCTTTCTTTATAATATAAAAATTGCAAAATTGTTAACAGTTTCACTCGAGGAATATCACAGTTAAGTCGAAAAACCCGTTTGTGACCTTTATTTTGAACATATGAGTATATATATATATATAGAGAGAGAGAGAGAGAGAGGGAAGAGAGAAAGGGAGAGAGTTATTTTCCCAAAACTTTTAATTATAATTTTTTGTTTCTTACATGTCTTCTTAATCTTATAACTTACTTAAGTCTTATAATTTCGTACGTAAATATTTAAAAAAATTTTTCTCAAAGGTTGCATATATGCATAAATATTTATTTATGAATACTTGTTTGTGAATACTCGCTGCTATAGTCATCTGCCTAAGGATAATCGATGTTAATTTTTGTTTTCAAATTTACATCGTAATCTCTATTAAACAAAGTTTAATTTTATTTTTACTTTTTTATTGAAAATAATAGTTTCTGAAATTATATTTCTGAAATAAAATGCAGGCATAATAGAAATGAAAACCGGGCTATCACTAACATCTCCCCTGTGATTGACTCTTTTCTTTTCTTTCACGTAATTAGCTTTGACGTGTGTCATATTCAGGTTCTTATGAAAACGAAGATACCCCTAGCCAGTTCATCAAATTATTTTGTCTTTCAGTCAATCATCAACACATGGTAATGCGACAACCAATTTGTCGTAAAACCATTTTATTTTTTTGTTTTCTAGGTGTTTTTTTCTTTTTTTTTGTATTTTGAGTGTTGTAAGTCAAACATTGAGGTAATTTGTAAATTTAATAAAGTCCATTACTTGTGATATATTTTATGCACACAATCTTTGGCAATCCTAATTAATTTCTGCCAAATAATTTACCTTCTCACAAAGATGTCTTAAAGCGTTTATTATTGTTTAATATATGTAAATAATTGTGCATAAGCTGAAAAGATGGCTTAAGCAATTGACGATTTAAGAAAAAGTCTCTTATGTTGATGTGTCTAATTAAATAATTCTGCTGCTAATAAATGAAATATTTTATACTTATTTTAAATTTATTATGCCCTGCAATCATAACATAAACAAAACCTCATTTCTAAAAAGACAGATTTCCTCAAAAGTGAATTTGATCTACGTGTAGATGAATTTTAGCATCGGAATGTGTCCAATTATAAACAGTATCGAGTGTATTTCCAAAATAACCAAAGTGCTTGAATTTTTGACTTAAATTGATATTATTGTGATAAATCCAGCCTTACTTCTCTAATTACATTGTATTTTGTGTTATTAGAAAATAAGTAAACTGAGAAATTTTGGAGAAGAGAATTTGCATGAAAATAATATGAAAATTAGTAATCTGATTTAATAGAAAAGCAAAAGAAAACATATTCAGACCCATCAAACAAACTACTCCAAATGCTATGAAATGCCAGAACACGCAGAAACCAACGTAACTTCATTGATATTTCGGAATCTCAGTCATTGGTAATAACTGAACAATGCCTGCACCTAGTATTTGACCAATCAAAAATCCTTTGTTGGGAAATGAGAGTCAATTAAAATATAACATCATTAATCAGTGATTCTATGTAATATCCGATCGATTAACAACTTCGATTATGTCATTTGTCTTTAAAGTTTCAGGTTTATTGTGTACCACCTACATATTTCTTAAATTTCAAAATCGTAACGAAATGGTTGAGGAATATGTCAAACAACATTTTTAAAAACTGTGTGATGCTGAAGAAAGAGACTTCATCAGCAGTAATACTTCTTCCTATTAACGCAATTTACATTTAAAGCGTATATTACAACAAATCTGGATTCATGTAGTGACTGTTCCCTTTTCTCTCCGAATAAAAATACGGTGAAAATAACTTCATAAAAATAACCTTGACGTAATTGAAAAATGATAGTAACACACACACACACACACACCACACACACACACACACCAATTGGGCAATCAAGAGATACACTCTTGCAAAATTTAATCTGTGATTAGTTGTATTCATTTTATGGGGTTACACCACATTGGTCTTTTTGCTCGCAAATTTTAATTTTTAAGACGTCATTAAACTGTTGTAACACATTCTTCGTGGGTGTCAGTGCATTGAGGAATAGCAATGTTTCTTCACACCACTAAGGGTAAGACAATAATAGTAATGTAGGGTTGTTACACGTGATAGATCTGAAACTGACCTTTTTGAGATCGAATTTTTAAATTCTAAACGATCCCAAAAATATTGAAACGAAAAGCAAGAGACGTGAATACATCCGATTCATCCTAAGTACAAGGTAATATGTTCTGTTTGATATATACTAAAAAATTTTGAATTTAAACATTTGAGATTGACAAAATAATTTTTGAATACAAGATTAATGTAGATCTATATACATGCTTAAATTAACTCAAGATTTTTTCAAACAAATATGTGTTTATAAAGAATTAATTATTCGAATTTATTTAATACTTTTTTGCAGGAATAAAGGATAATGCAAAATATCTATTGAGTTAAGAAGAATCAATATTCTATAACAGATTCAAAAGTAGGAATTCAAATGAAGCAAGATAAGAAGTAATTAAGCCTGTGATTTTAAGACATAAAACATACATTTTTGTCATTAATAATAGTTTAATGTTCATATTATTTATTTGTAGCGATAATGCGAAACAAACGTATTATGTCACGTGATATATCAGAGAGCTTACTAAAATAAAAATAATTAAATAGCTAAAAATTCAACAGAATAAATTAAACAAACACAATAAAAATTAAGGGTACAACAATATAAGACATTTAAATTTCCTATATGTGGCGCAAATATGTGATCCTTATAAAACCAATTCTACCATCATATCCTTTATATTAATTTATTTATGTTACTCTTTTTTTTCTCGCTTATTCATTCAAGTATATAAGCACAGTTTCTATATTATTTGTTTCAAATGTATAGATGCAGTATTTAAGAACGTGTTACTTGGAATAGCATATTTTTTAAAATGAAAACTGCAGTTAATTCTTATTGACATAGATTCAATTCCAAATAGATTGCTTTCATTAAACTAACGATTTCATTAGTAACAGATGAAACATATTTAATCACATTTGAGTAATACCTCTTTTTTCAATTTGCTATTTTTTTTTAAATTAAGGTATTGATATACTTTTTTCCTTATTAATTTCTTGAAAAAAACATTTTACTTTTAAATAGAAATATTGAAGGAATTTCTGATTTAAGCAAACGGCAGTTCAGTAAGCATGTGCCATAAGTGGATTGTAAACACTTTTAAAAAGTCTATATTTATTCATTTGCTCACGTATTTAAACTAAATCAATATTTTTACCTCTAAATTTAACCCTCTCTGTATTTTCACTATTTATAAAAATACATCTCTCGAAAGATATCCTTTTGTTTGATAATAATGCACATTGTATTACCCCTCGATGGGAACAATGATAAAGGAAGAAATTTTAGATACTGCAGATCTCATTTTCCCTATACTCAGGGAATTTCAGACTAAACAACAAATAAACTATTTTAATGGGAACTTCGAAATATGGTGGAATAACAAATTATTCAACATTCTTGAAATTATGATTTTTACATGCACGGGTAATGTTATTAAATAGAATTAACAATTTAAAAGTGAGAAATATTTTTTTAAAAAAAAAAATCTCAATATAACCTTAATATTTAAATTATTGACTTCTAAGAGATCAAATAATATGTTTAAGATCAAATAAAATTCTTCAAATAGACTTCAAATAGAAAATCCATTTAACTTGTAAGATGCAAATGATACCAACAAAAAATTAACATACTAATAAAGGGGAAAAATCAACTCACAAATCTTTTAATAGTTAATCTCTCATATACCATTTTAAACACTTTTTAATAATAATAAAAAAAACCTTCTATTTGTATAAAAATAAAAGTTAAAATTATTTTTCCAACATTTCGAATATTATATGATGCAGCCTTCCTCTTCGAAGGCAAGATTAATTTTTTACTTTAAAGTATTTTCTTTACTGAAAACCTAGAAAAGTAAATATATAAATTAAATCAATGTACAGCACATCATATTAATCAATCAAATGCAAAATCAGTTTTCATCTTACTGGTTTTACTAATGTCGTATTAACTTAAATCAGCATTTTTTCCCCAAATAGGTGAGAGCGAAGAAGAAGCCCATTTTTTCACACTTATATCTTGTTTGTCAGCTGAAAATCATTGGAAGGTAATATGAGACGCAATATGGTGCAAAACAGCGTTGGCTGGATCCCGGTAATTTATCACTGGTTGTCAAAATTTCTTGCCTAAAAAGTTCGGCGTATATTAGATCCCTAATATTTCTTTTTCATATTTTCTTTTCTAATACCACATTTGTGACGGGATGTGGCATCAGTTGGGTTTCAGCTGTTGCCTCGAGTTTCTAAGAACTGATAAATATTAGCTGCAACAGATGTAGAAAATTCGAATACACACATATATATTTTTAGACATATGAAGTAGCTATGTAATCTCTAAGATGAAAACTTATAGTTTTGAAATACTTCAAATTTTTAAAGAAAATTCATTCAATAAAGCTGAACACAATAAACTAGTAATATTATAAGAAATGGAAATATGATATTTAAAAAAAGATTATCGGAGATCTCTTGCGTTGTTTATAATTTCCTTTTGAAATATTTTTAATGATAAAATATCTCAATTTTCGAAAAAGGAGTAATTTGAAATCCATTTCCTTAACTTACATGGCTGTAATGCCAAAGATTCACCCTTTTACGAAGAGTGTAATAAATAACTCCTACGTGAATTTATTATGTAATCCACCCACTTCTGTTATAAACATGGTGATAAACATTATTTAATTTAATAAATTGAAAAAGAAATGATGAATTAAATATTTGCGTTATAATTTATTTTGTTGAATACTTATTTACTGTTAGTTGTTGTTGTTGTTGCTGTTGCTAATGCCACCTGTCTGACGTAGTCAGATCGAGGCCCACGAAATTCATCATGCCATCGGGCTTTATTGTACGCCTGTCGTTATCCATAGCTTTGAGCCTCATGAATGTGACAGTATGATTTAGCTCGGCTCCACACCAATTTCGAGGGAGTGGTCAGGGGTTTCCCACCTCTCTTCCCGTTCCACCAACCACACTAGAGGACTTGCGGCTCGATGGCTATTTAAAGTACCCCCATGCCACGAATGCACTATATATTTACAAACATCCATGTCTTCTCCGGGATTCGGACCCAGGCCCTACGGCACAGCAGTCAGCTAGCAGTTAGTTGTAGAAGTGCTATTTATCATGTTTTGCTTATTTACAATAAGGATAATAGTAGTACATCCTATCTCAGTCTTTTTTTTTTAGACTTTCACGCTAAACTTGGGTAGCAATAATATTTGTTCTAGCGCTACGAAACAGTTCCCAGTTTCCTATGATTTTAAATACTGCAACATCTATCTTTTAGCTATCAAAAACTTTAAATTGTCTATTTTTATATCTTAAATCTTTTAAATCTTCAGTTCAGAGTGTATGTATATCGAATTTCAATCGAAATAAAATTTCTTATCCTAACAGTTTGTGTTAGTATATGAAAGTATTCATTAGGCTTATCTTGCTTTCTATACATTTGAATATAGCACAGCATTTTTGATGCATGCTTTTTGAATAATCTATAATTTGTAACACTTTATAGTACGTTTTCTGTATCAAACTGAATTCAACATGATTTGAGTAAGACCCATGTTTTGGACTGCACATTAATTTAAAGTATACATATCTTAATTTTGAGTTTTTTGAGTACACTACAGACTTATATGGACGAGTTGAAGCCAACAAAATCTTCACCTCCAAATCAAAAGATTTTTGTTCATAAAGACTTAAAGTCCTGCAGTCATGCATTTGTGGGTGTAGATCATGTAAAAAAAGCACTGGAGCAGTCAAATGATGAACTATTCCCAGTAACAAAGAGAAGTAAAAAATATTTCACACTGCTAGTGAAATGTAAACTTGTGAATATATCAGTTGATAGACTAAAACTAGCTTGTCTGTTAGTGACAGACTCCTTTCAGTCAGACCAACAATTATTTGTAAACAATCGGATGATAATTCAGCATCTAATGACTCTAACCTCTTATTTGATGATAATCCCACTGTTACAAGGCATTGTAGACGGATTAAGAAACTTGTAAGATTTTAGTGCTGATATTTGCTCTAAATAACTTAACTGTTTACATGATCAAATCTATGATATTTTGGTTTACTTGATTTTTACAAATACGTATAAATGTGTACGTAATTTCTACAACAACAAATTAATTATCATTGTATATAAAATAACTGTTCCAAAGGGTATATATCACATGTATAAATGTTTCATTTAGTAGAATTTTTAGTGATTGATTTATTCTAGTTAAAATTTAATATCTAACACTATACCTACCATACTTCTTGGTCCGTAACTCAGTTACTGGTAGGGGAGTAATTTTGGGAAAACAATTATTCATCTCTTTGCCAACTAATGTCTGCACATGCCAGTGAGTATAGTAAATAATTTTAAAAAATGTAAAAAATTATAGAACATTATATTTTGAAAAGTAATTAATTTTTAAGATGAATTTCATAATTTTATACTTAGGCATTTCTAATTTACTATTTTTTGTATTTTAAGTAAACCAACTGTATTTATTTTTATATTTGTAAATCTGGAAGCAATTTTTTGTAACCTTTTCCATTTTATTGGATTGGCAACAGTCCGTTTTCTGACATCGGGCAAGTTTTGACTTTGGCGACTACTAAACCTATAAAATAAAAGTGTTCTTTCAAATTTTAAAGCAATTTTCTATATTTAACAATTAAGAATCAAACGTACATAACAGACTTTTGTAGCGTACAATTATATATTTTCTTATTTATTGATTGATTGATGTTTTAATTTTGCAAGCTCTTTATATTAATCAATTATATAAATATTGAAATCCTAAGGAAGTGTGTTTATTATGCATTCTATGGTAACTCTAAATTCTTTCTGGACTCGTAATGCATTTCATGTTTAAAAGTATTTTTCAGGCTTGCACTAAGCTAAAATTTAATTCTTCGTAGCAATCCATTTAAGAATGTTTCCTGGTATTTTATAAAAAAACAATCAGAAGCCATAATACATGTAAAAGTAAATCCCCTCTCAAGACCTGCTAGCTGCCTCAAAGTGGAGAGAGGGTGTACCTGGACGGAATGGGCGATGTACATCGGGAGTATATACTCCTAGTAGGGTCACCCTAGATGTGAAGGCCATTCCATAATGTCCAGCTAAAGTTAGCAGGCACTAGGGGCTAAGTCAGTCTTCTTCTCCCTTTGGTGCCCCAGGTCCTTGGATCAACTGAAGCTGCTCATTTCCCATTACTATGAAACCAAATCCGAATTCAAGCTTTCATACTGCATTGCCCGTCGCGCAGGTAAATCAGGGGTGCGTGCGAGGTTTAGGTAGAGGGCTTCGTACGACAAGTGGATTACAGTCTCCTTCTTCTAACTGCAATGATAAATCTCTTAAAATTATACAGTGCAATGTGAATGGACTTTCTACTCCGCCCATGAGAGTTAAAATAGATCAGATATTAGATCTTGCGGATAAGCATGGTGTACAGATCATAGCCCTGCAGGAAACAAAGCTCAATGAGAATTATTTTCTTAAAGTACATAATTACTCAGTATATCGTATGGATAGACCCAGTGGAAGTGGAGGTGGCCTGGTCCTCCTCATCAGAAATTTAAACTTCAACAAGGTTGTCTTTCCGGTGCAGGACAGTATCCTTGAGCTGCAAGTCATTTCCGTTGTATGGAAAAAAAAGATCAATTAACATCGTCAATATGTATCATCCACCTAATCAGACACATCTTCCAGTGAATTTCCTTGAACTGACAAACAAAAGCACCATTTTTATTAGATATCTTAATGCTAAACATCTGTCATGGGGTTGTTCCTCAAACAACCAAAAGGGTAGAGACCTACTTGAAGCAGCTGATGATAAATCCTTAATTTTCCTTAACGATGGATCGGCTACGCATACCTCTTTCAGTTATGGAACCTCTGAGGCTTTGGACATCACATTAGTTAGCCCGGAGTTGTATCCATATTGTAAATTGACTATTCTTAATAGCATTGGCAGTGATCATCTTCCCATCATGATTAACATAAAGGGTCACAATTATTACTCAGAACCCAGAAGAAATTTCTGGAGTTTTAAAAAAAAACAAGTGGGAAATCTATAATCAACTTTCTGAAACTACATTTTACAACCAACCTTTTGGCGATAACCTGGAACAGGAATGGCATTTTTTTAAGAGAACTATTAATCATGCTGCCCGGCGTTCTATACCTAGAGGTAATATTAAAAGATTTAGACCTTTTGTGCGATTTTAAGATGCTTCTTTGGTTGGCCTTTTTGCAAAAAGAGATTTGTTACGCCAAGAACTTGCTACTTCAAACGACATCGCTGACAAAATCAAACTTAGAAAACTAAATGCAGAAATCAAACAGCAATATATTACACAGAAGAGAGAGTCTAGGAAAACTTTATGTAGCAGCATTGATGCCAGAGCTCCTAACTCAAAACTATGGCGAATCGCCAAATCCTTCAGTAACGATCAACCTCAAGTGAAATACAGTAATATTATCCTAGATTCTTTAGGACAAGTTCCTCAGGATAACAAAGAGGCTGCTAACATCTTGGGCAAGTTTTATAAAAACATTAGCATTTTAACATTTGACGAGAATGACAAAAAGGTTAAGAAAATTGCCAAGAGAATGGTACATAATTGCCGCTCTTCTTCTTTGGGAGATCCCATGTTTTATGATGAATTCACCATGCAAGAGATGAGTGTTGCTCTAGATGCTATGGATTGTAGAAAATCTCCAGGCTCGGATAATATTCATGGACAGATGGTTAAACATCTTGGTGATAAGGGAAAATAAAGATTATTAGAGATTTTTAACCTTTCATAGAAATTGGAAACTCCCACTACCCTGGGAGTGGAAGAGAGCCATTATCATCCCTGTAGAAAAACCTGGTAAATATAGTAGCTCAGCAGAGAGCTACCGACCTATTTCTTTGACATCCTTCATTTGTAAGCTCATGGAGAGACTTATTCTGGCCAGATTGAACTTTTATTTGTCCACTTTTGACCTGCTCCCTAAGGAGCAATACGGATTTAGACGGGGCCATAGCACCATTGATCAGATTTTATTTTTCTGCCAGAATGTCAGGACTATCAAAACTTAAGGCCAACTAATCACACCGCTGCTGTACTTTTGGACATGTCCAGGGCTTTCGACAGAGTCTGGAGACAAAAATTGATTACTAAACTTTATGACGTTTTTGGTATAAGGGGTAAAATTCTGCCTTGGATCTCAGATTTTTTACAAAATAGATCAATAAGAGTGAAATATAAAAATACGTTGTCTGATCCTTTTGGATTGAGACATGGCCTTCCACAGGGTTCAGTCCTAAGCCCGATACTGTTCTCTTTATATGTTTCTGGTCTTGAAGAGGTAATCAATAAGTATAGTAATGTTGGTCTCTTTGCCGATGATATCATCATTTGGTATTCAGATTCTGACATTAAGAAAATAGAGACTAATTTAAATTCTGCTCTTTCTGCGGTCTGTATCTTTGCTGAACAGCACAAAATGATTTTTAATACCTCTAAGTCAAAAGTTACCTTTTTTACCACCAACAGACATCTTTATAACTATAAACCAACTGTTTTTATGAATGGAAGTCAATTAAATTACACAAATAATGCCAAATATCTGGGTTACATTCTGGACCAGGAGATATTGAGTAACAGACATATAGAGGCTCAAGTAGCCAAAAGCAGAAAAAGACTTAACATTCTCAAATATATTTCCGGGCGTGATTGGGGCGCAGACGCCAATACTCTGAGAACAACCTACATCTCACTAATCAGGCCAATTTTGGAATATGGCTTTCCAGTTTATTTTTGTGCTTCTGAAGCTAACTTAAATAAGCTTGAACGAGTGCAACTGAGTGCCGCAAGAATAATTACTGGCCTTCGTAATAGCTGCCCTAATAATATTGTTCTGTATGAGAGTGATTTACCGCCTCTTTCTATGAGAAGAAGTTATAGCCTGGTAAAATATTACAATAAGCTATCTAGCTACAATGCCCAGCACAGAACTTCTGCCTATCTCCATTCTTGGATCAATAACAGGCGATTAAAGAAACATAGCCCTTTTTCTTTGGCAGTTGATATGGGACTGTTTTCTGGTAATGTTGAACCTCACTCCTTAAAGCCATTTTCCCATTTTAAGTTCGACTTTGATCGCATACATTTCCAGACTGAGCTAATGACCAGGGTGTGTAAAAGGTCTGATGTACCAGAATTTACTAGACAGGTTGCTCTAGAGACAATTGATGGCATCCCTCATACGGCATTAAAAATCTATACTGATGGCAGCATGGGCGACGGTGGTATTTCTGGAAGCGGAGTGCACATTGAGACACCTGATACTACATTTGACATCAATATTAGGAATATTAACTACTGTTCTGTTTTTAGATCTGAACTAATGTAATTTATAGGAGATTGCAATTTATTGACACAGCTTCTGACTTTGTCTTCAGGTTTATTTAGATTTTAACTGACAGCCGTGCTTCTATACAGCACCTTTCTCGTTGGACAACTGTTGGGGATATGACAAGCCTAAATATTCTGGATGTTCTGGTTCGACTTTCTTCTAGACACTGTATATATTTTCAATGGGTCTCCTATCATATTGGATTGAATGGTAACGAGATAGCCGATAGTTTGGCCAAGTCTGCCACTACTGACACTTTGATGAGTGACACGTATAACTTTTGCTGGACTCTCCTCTATTAAAAGTTTAGAATTGAATGCAATTTGGAGAATACCTCAACCTTGGTATTTTGTGAAAAAACCTAGTTTGTGTCACCAACTTAATATTCTTAGGTATCAGCAGACGGCTCTGTCACGCTTTTTAGTGGCCATATCAAGTCTCTAACTTTTCAACAGGACCGGAAAGTCTTCCCAGAATGTCCTGAGTGCGAAGTTGATCAGGCCTCTCCCAGTCATATTCTGATTTGCTTGAGGTTTTCGTATGACGAGGTTTTAGGAAATCCTATCTTATTTCTGGATTTTTTGGAGATTTTTGGTTTTATGGAGATGTTGTAGCTGAGCTACACCATCTGGGATAAGAAACAACAACAACAATAAGAGTAAATCAGACGTATAAAAGAGAAACACTGCATTTTTCTTAACTGTGTTACTACAGAAATCGTTTAAATTCAGAATAATTGTAAAAATGTGTTATTCTTCTAAGTAGTGTTTTATTTCATTTTTTAGTAAAATTTTGAAAGATGGGTTTCAGAGGCCATAATGACATAAATTAAACATGACATAAAAACATTAATACAAAATGTTCGATCTTTCAAGTAATTGTAAAGGATAAAAAAAATCATGCTGATTTATATACGAAAATGTAATATTTTTTTCAAGATTCGTCACAATATTGATAATCATATTCCGCACCCCTATAACGGAACTATTATTTGCTGATTCAGTTAAGATTCCTATTATTCCCTTTGTAAAAATAAATTACTTATTTCCTATAAAATAATAATACATTAATCTATATATATATAAAAGAGATAAGCGACTCGCTCACTGACTCACTGTCTCATCACGATATCTCCGGAACTATTAAACCTATAGACTTGAAATTTAGTACACATGTTCCTTTCATGGAGTAGAGATCAGCTAAGAATGGATTTCGCAAAATTCGAACCCCAAGGGGCGTTACGGGGTGTTAAGAGGCATTATAAATAATGTTTTTTTCCGTTTTTAAACTACTCTAAGTACTGTCTTGATACTTGGTAAGTGATTCCTTTCACAAGGTAGAGATCCGCTACAAAATGAGTTTTGTGAAAAATGACCGCAAGTGGCGTAGTGGAAGCTTAGGGAGGGTTGCGAGGGGACAAGGAGAGTTCTAGAAAAAAATTCCTGTCTTTGAATTGTTAGACCCACATACTTAAAATTTGTTAAGTATGTTTCTTTTGTTGAATAAGGATCCACTAAGAATGAATTTTATGGAAATCCTTCGGGGTCACGGTGTTATTGTGGCGTATTGACAAAAAATCCCTTTGTTCGATTTGCAAGGACTATAATAATGAAATTTCGTTCTTTTGGAGAACGACTCTTAATGGATTACGTGGATTATTGATAATAAAAATTTCCTTTTTGCTCTATTAGATTTAAGCTTGAAATTTGGCTTGAATGTTTACTTAGCGGAGTAGAGATGCGCCGAAAATTGGTTTTGCGGATATCCACTTGGTTATTGTGTTACGAGAGTGCAAACATTATGCTACTTCAATTTTAGAGATTATTAGGAAATACCTATTAGAAGTTTTGTCCTTTTTTTATCAAGAGGTGAGAGTTACATGTATAAATATATTTTTCAATATACAATCGAATTATTAATGCTAGGATTTAGATACCAATAATGTATATATATATATATACATATACATATACATACAAACACACACACACACACAATATATATATAACATCATGAAATATATCCAGCGAAGTGAGCAAATAACGGCTAGTATCCTTAAAATATTCCATACCCCATTGAACTCTGAATGTGTATATAATGTGTATGTTATATTAAGTGTTTCTTCTAGAAAACTATTTCACATTTAAATAATTTGCATCTCGCAATTAGTATTCGGTTGAATATCCTATCATATACAAAAAAGTTTATTTAAAGCATCGGTTCCTTTGTACAAGTCAATACTGAAGTAAGTTTCCTTTGTAACATTTGGCATACTTATTGTTGCCAATTAATACACACACAATTTTTTTCTTTCAAAATGCCCTACAGTTCAATAGATAAAGCTCCATTCCAAATCGTTAAAAATAGAAGAAACTTTTCCTAAATTTTGATTAGACTAAGGAAACTTTTCCTCTTACGACTAACAAAACACAGCCAATCATACAGTTGAAGCATTCTAAAACATCTTATTTCCTGGGGGAATACTTGAATGAATGCTGCCCAGGTATATTCTTAAGAGACCATCGTTAATGAATTGTGCAAAGACTGTTTCTGCAAGAGCTTTAATCATTAAAACTCCTGTAAGTTAAAAAAAAGCTTTGTTCATGAAGACAAAAGCTTTCCTTTAAATCTAAAATACACAAATAACCGAAGTAAAAGAAATATCTATTTTCAATGAAATGATCATTTACTCTTTTTTTTTTTAGCTCCATTCGTTCAAAAAACTACCAATTCTAGTTTTTTTCACTTAGTTTTATTTTTTTCTCTTTAAAAAATAAGCATTTAAATGGATTTATAGCAACATTGTGTGAAAAAAGAAAAAGAAAAAAAACGTTAAGTGTAAAGAACAGAGCATAAAATGTTTGAAAAGTGTTACTGGTATGTTTTCTTTTATCCTTAAAAATATGTTGATGAATCTTAGAACTTTCATGTTTATTAATTGCTTCTCCTACTTAACAATTCAACATTATCACGTATTTCAAGTGTTTGTAATCTTTATTGGATATTATATTATAAATAATATGTTATTTTTACTTGAATTTTTTTACAGCGTTTAGTAAAAATAGCTTTATTTAATACTCTGGAATGTAAATACCCATATATTCCTTAAAATCAAATTACTTTTTATAACAAAAAATAAATTAAATTACTCTTATAGCAACAAATTAAATCAAATTGTTTTAAACCATTAAATGTTTACCTTACTCTGATTAATGTTATACATACTTTTCATATTATTTTGCATTTTTAATAACATGATACCAATCATGTATCTTGATACATTTTTTTTATAATGACTCAATAATTTTGGTTTTTTATGATTAAATAAAATGATGCTTAGATAATGATATAGTACAAAATTGTAATGATATAGTACAGTTAAATGTAATGATATAGTACAGCTTATCCGTATATCTTACTTTTTCAGAGCATACAAATATATAAGTAGAATAAAATAGATAATTTTTTTAATTTGGAACAACAGAAATGATTAAAATTTCAATAAATTATATTATATTATAGAAATTTTAACATTCAACTGAAATGTTCAATTAAGAGCTACATCAATTAAAAAAATAATTATAACACATCATATATCGTATTAAATGTAATTTGTAATCTTCAGAAGGAAAACTTTCATTTGAAGATAAATCATGTACTCAAACTGCATCGATATCAATGATACATTACATGTATGATGATGTGTGAAAAAAATAATATGTATATGTATATAAGTGATTAGATTTCAAAAAAAAATAATATAAAATTTAAAAGATATATCTGATTACTTACTAAGTTGGATTTTCTTAGTAAAAAAAGTGAAAATCTACTTATATTTTTTTTACAATAAGTTTGACTCAAAAATTTATATTGCATATTGCATTCCCAATTCTTATTTAAAAATATACACTCAGAAGCATTTAAAAATCATTCTAAGAAGGAATTTACGTCAAATTGGGAAATTTTTCAAAGTAATTGAATGATGTCATATGTGAAAATAATCCGCTTTTGATGCCAATACACATGCCCACAAATCGTGCAAAGGCAATTCAATCAGGAAAACGATAATGTATAAAACGGAGCATAATGAATACTCATAAGCGTATCGGTCACATTCTCACCGTGGAAGGACTGACGTTAATTCCCGGAATAAGGTACGGCATGCTGAATTACGTTGTCCCACGGCACAATACTCACAAAGCAAGCGTAAGTGTCTGGGATACCTTAGCCTATGATATCAGGCGCACTGTAATTATTGTACGCGGAATTTTAACGAGGCATCGTTATATTGATGGCATTCTTTGACCAAACGAGAAGCCCTAACTATGGGCAATTTTTTAGCAAGATAATGCTCGACTGCATACATCTAGAGCAGTTCAAGACATTTTGTCATGTTTTATGCCACCCTTAGTCAACCCGCTATTCGGGCATATGCCCCATATAGCATTTGTGGCACTAGCTGAAACGTCAGATGCCGCATTGTCATTTTGCCCATGATTTGGCGGTAGCATTTCAAGATTTGTGTTGTCATCCTCCTAAGGAAAACATCGGACATTTAATCAATTCGATGGCGAACAGTGCTACGACATATACTAAAAGGAGGAGACGGTCGGACGTGCTATTGACGTTGAACTACATTTGTCTGATTGTATTTGTAACAATCGCCGTATTGTCTTGAATTGGAAAACACAGAAATGTATAATATGTATCATTATATATTGAATCTAATTTGAATCCAAAGTTTGATTGGTGATTGATTTCCAAAGTTCTTGAGCGTACATTTAATAACTGAGAAATATTGGATAAACAAAATAAAATTACTAATAAAATCTGTATTCTTCCTTTTGTTTATTTAAAAACTGTTATACCGACAAAATATATTATATATACTTAATAACACGCACTTTTCAAGCCCATATGCTTTTTTACTAAATATTTTATGCATCAGAGGGATTTAATTACAGAATATTATTTTTAAATATTAATAAATTCTCAATTTACCTTATGAAGTGAAAATAAACTACTTAAGTCAGATGAAATTGAAACAAAATTCACACAATAATTCAGTTTTTCTAAAGATTCAGTTTTTAATAGTTGTTTTGTTAAATGAGAGGTACAATTCAAAGTGAAATATTTTTTTTGTGAAATTCACTTATAATTAGCTCCATAATTTGCTATTCGAACGAAGAAATCAAGTTTCGATATAACATAGAACAAATTTATATTAACATATTAAAAAAAACTGCATTTTTCTTATCTCTTAAGAAAGAACATACTTAATTGTATTCATTGTTCTTCTTTCTTAATGATAAAGCAATATTATCAGCACCATATTTAAAATTTTCAGAAAAACTATGGATTATTTAAGAAAATGCACCTCTAAGAAATAAAATGTTTTTGTCAGTTCACGAACAGTTTAAGTTACAATAATAAAAGCCAATGTTTTAATGACTCAAAAATCTCACATGTGTGAGTTTATGAATATTTTAAATTTAGATCAGTTATGTTATTTTAAAAAGTAAATACGGTAATTTTTGATACGTTTCGTTAATGTATGAAAAAAGTATTACTTAAAATACAAATAAAAAGAAAAGAAAAGGAATTTACAACTTTATTATATTTAATAATTTAAATAAATCTAAGTCAGAAATAGTAGGAAAACTAATTTTTAAGGCAGTAAGTTTAATTATTTACATTTCATTCTGAATAGTATTAATAATAATGAGTATTAAAAACCCACTGTGGCTAGACTTTTGTTAAGAAAATACGAGAAAAAATATTTAAAACATTTCGTACGAAGAATTAATGAGAAATGACTTCTTCCATCAGCTTAATTCATTACTTGTCTATCTATTGAACACAAAATGGGCGTGAAGAAATAATGGGTTAGTAATTACTTTGATTAGACTGACTAAAGTTCCTAATACACTTTTTTTTTAATAACAACGCAAGAGATTCTATCGTTAATACATTGTTACAAGCTTTAAATATTGTTACGATTTAAAATAGTATCGTGATAAACGCGTTAATAATAAATAAATTTAGAAGTAAATACATTTATTGATTATTTTGAACAATGAGCTACTAAGAAGATAAATTCAATTACCCAAAACATAAATGCTTCCAGATCTCTGTGAATTTTGCTATGTTATTTAAAATGAACTGATTATTTCATAATTTAATTATCAGTATTTTGAATGAACAATTTTGAAGTTAAAAAAGAATATATGTTATATCTTTCATTCGTTTGAATATTTTTTTTGAAATTTTTCTCTTTAATTTAAATTGGAATTTTATTGTATCAATATTACGTGCAGCAAATCTAAATCAATTTTAATTTTGTTTAACCTTATTTCACTAAGTCGATTTTATCCCATTGTCTGTTTATTGAATAGCTAAAAAAAAGTGTTCATAATAAAAGATGCAACTGAAATTTTATACTCTTTCAAGCAATTGTAGTACAATAAATGAAATTGTATTTCTATTTATATTCAAAATACCGAAGTAAATTAATTGAGGAATAAATAAAAATTACATAATTAAGAATTTAAGAAAATTAAATTAAATGCGTAAAAAATTGATGTAAAGTAAATCAATAAGTTTACAAACCGTGCAAAGAACATGGCCTTATATAATTATTCTAATATAATTATACTAAATAACTTCTTATAAATACATATATTATTGTAAAAGATTTTACTCTTTTAATAGCTATTTAATGAAACAATTATGAAATTTCCTCTAAAATGCATAACTACGATTGCATAAATTGTTATATACATACACAATACCTAAATCACTTAATGATAACGCATGACTACTCTCGCTGATAATGATCCGCTACAGAAATTAATGACTGACTTTCCATCTGACAAACATATGGAGGGCTTAGAAGGACATAAAAAAGAATGAGTTATAGGATCAGAAATATATTCCTCATGCGGTAGAAAGCATTATAAGAAAGTCCGTCTACAAAAATATATATATTGCTTTTATTCAGCATTTAAGAACTGGTCTACTGGCAGAATAGACGTATTGCTAAGCGCTGTATTGGCTGACATGTACTTTGCGTGTGTAGTCGTGGATATAGTAACGGATGTATAACTCACTTGTACTGGAGCATTTCCTGAACAGGAGTTGTTGTACGTCTACACAAGAGCTTCACAAACTTTCGATATTAGTGACCCAATATTCAATCATAATTTTCATCGCCCCCATCCATACAATAACAATGCATTAAATTCAATAATACCATATTTTGGCACTAAAGCTACAATACGACTTTAACCTCTTTAGTGCCGGCGGCGTAAATAAACGTCTCTCTTAGACAGTGCGTTAACTACCCTGGATGTCCTGGACCTATACGTCTTTCCGAAGTACGAACTTTTCTGAGAACTGCTATCCAAAAAATTATTCTGAAGGCTGTGGAATGCAATAAAATAACCTTCACAGAGTGTTTTCGAAGGATTTGCTTATTTCAAAGGACTTGCTTATTTATTTTTTCTCCCCCTTCTCCCCAATACATCACATTTATTCGCATACGTGTTAAAAGGTAGCATTGGGGAGCGAATCGCGCAATTATTTAATCGGAATTTAAGTGATTAATTATAAATCGGAAAGAATATCAAGATATATGTTAATTTTTGCGTATAATTTTATACATGACAAGTCAATGGGTTACTGATAATTATTAAATTGTTCTAGCTTAGTGTTTTATTAAATTCATTATAAAATGCAAAAAAAATGCGCGGTACTAATATATTTATAAGTGTATTAAATTAATGTAACTGTATACTACATGTTTTATCATGACGGGATGTATTTTTTTTAGTAAATTAATATTTTTAAAATAATTTTTTGTTTTCAATTTTTCAACATGTTCGCGCCCCCCTCATAAAGATATCACGATCCCCTAAGAGGGCACGCCCCACAGTTTGAGAAACACTGGTCTACACAGAAATTCGAGTATGTGAGTTTTTATTTCGAGAGAGCTCTCATGAATTGAGAGTGAACGACAGGGACGCTGGGCAATGAAATGAAATCCTTTGTCTCGCAGAAACCAATGCAAATACGCATACTTAAGTAAAACCCTGGTGGTTTCATCTTACTTTTTGAGGACACTCACAGCAAATTAACTCAGTACTTACCATTTACAACACATTTACACTTTACACCCGAGTATTATCAACATCTCTGTAAAAAGCTGCAGACCCTACTTTTTGCTTCACCTATTTTGTTCACAGATAAGGTATATTTCTTAAATAAACTTAATATTCATTTCTTCTAATATATATTCTAAACCCTTTAATGTATTATCAGTTGCATATGTTATTCCCTCTTTTACAAAATATTAAATTAAATACATATATTGATAACTACATATATTTATAATAATTCAAAAATAATACAAACTTTTATTCTATTATAATTTTTTTCCAAGTCTGTATACTTCTAAATCGCAAGTTACAGTCGATGCATTCATACAAAAGGTATGTTATAAATTCTACAATAATGTGTGAGGGCTAAAATTTAACAATAATTAAGTTGACAAGCAAAATATTTTGACATGTATGTATGGATTTTATAAACTTTATATAAGTTTGGAAATGATTAGCTAAATAAAAAAAATATATTTCTCAATGTTTAATTATGAATTGTTGAGAACTATAAAATGGACCTAATAAGAATTGCTAATGTGTAATGCGAATAAATTTCTAAATGCAACGAACTTTTCAAATTCTAAAACCTTATCCAATTCGCTTATCCTTAACCAATTTCGGTTTACTTTCTTTTGCATTGAAATTCAGTAAAAGGAGGGAGATACATTAGTTGAATCATGAAATTTAATGTTTTACGATGAATGTAAAAAAACGGGAAAATCTCAAAGGACAGCATGATAAAAGTGTCATTTAAATTCTTTAAATTAAAGTAATTAACTAACTTAAAGTTTTCAAATTCAAAGGAAAATATCAGAAATATATTTAAGTGTCTTACACCATCTACCAGAATATAGCAATGAATTATGGGCAACGATATTTTAAATCCTGTATAATCATATTTAATAATATATCTCGCTACTTTATGTCTCTATACTGATAGAACATTTGTATTCATATACCTACATATTTATCATCTATTTTAACAGTCTGGTGAATTAGGGTATGTTTGGGTAGGTTCATAAATTTATTCATGATTGCATTAAATTGTAATAGTTTACATAATTTCCTTTCGCGTAAATACATTGACTACTATTTGAATTTACTTAACTACTCACATATGATATAAAGCCTTTTCCCGAGTAAAAATACTTAAAAGTGTATTTTCGGAAATATTTCCAACTAAATGTAATTTTTATGAAACTTTCGAAAATAATGAGCATCTTCTTATAGTTTCTCTTATAACGGGCGCTGAGGTAACATTTGTTAAAAATTTATATATTTTACTTACAAAATAGGAAATAAATTGAATCTAAAGTATGACTGGAATGTATTTTATTTTGAAAAATTTTAAAGTACTAAATTTATTCGTATTCTTTCTAAATAGGGGAAGGTACATAAACATTTTACAACCATGGAAATATTTTTAAAAATTGCATTTTTGTTATTCCTTGAATTTAAATAATTTATATCAAATGTACTTGGAATCATATAGGCATTATAAATTTGTATTTAATAAAATTACAATTGCTTTCTTAAAGTTCTATTTTCGTTATCAGTTATATACTCGGGTGTGCTTTAGAAAACAACAATATACAATTTTAATATTTTTTCTCTATAATAAAAGCAAGTACCTCAAACTACATCTTGCCGTCTTTCTAATAATTTTTGGAGAAATTATAAGATTTCTAAATTTTAAATATTTAAATCATTATAAAATACTTCATGCTTATAAATACTTTTTTTATACATTAGCATATTTCCTTATTACTAATTCAATAGAATCGGCTACAAATTTATAGTATGGAGGTGCTTTGTTTAAGATATGAAGCATCTTACGAAAATGTGTTCATTTTCATATATCCATATGAAATGGTTTTGCAGTACAATGGCATTGCCTCGTGTATACAAATAATGTAAAAAAGTAATTAATGTAACTAATTGTGATTAACTTTGTCTATATGAGTCATCTAGTAGTTCGAGTAGCTCTTATATTGTCTTCTTCAACAACAATGACACATGATTACGATATCATAAATTGAAAGATGATTAGTAGTCAATTAGCATATTATGGGATGCAGAACTTCTGAGATAGATGTGTTTGTTTTCCGTGCTTGGATCTTCAAAACGGACAATTGGTACTTAAATATTATATAGGCAGCCAATGTCACCAAACTAATTAAAAAATGTCGCCAAATACTTTCATCGTTATTATTAATACTTTCAAACGTGAGCGGGATCGGTTGCTACAATTGGCTCTATATATCAAATTGAATATATATATATATATATATATACTTTGATTTGAAAAAAATTGGTAAATGGAAAATTTTAAAATATACTTGTTTTTAAAGTGCTTGGGGCTGTGCAACTAATGAATTTATGAGATTTTATGCAAGTTTCTTGATTTATCTTTAATGTGAAATGACTTGTAAAAAGAATTTTTTTATATTCTATCGTAAAATGAATGAGACATTTTCTTCAAAAATCTGATGCCGTATACTATTTAAAATAAAAATGGATAAATGAGACACATTGATTAGATTTACTATAATCTAAGTAAAAGCGTTGATATTCCTAAACGTAATTAATATTTATTATCTAGAATAATGTCCACCTCATACATCGACAAATCTCCCTGTAAAATAACAGTAGAGGCTCTCATTTCTAATAACCTGAAGACACATCAGCAAGGGGAAAAACCATTCCTTTATTGAGAACATTCAGAAAAATCTTATATCAGTCAATAACAAAAGGACAAAGACGGGAAAAAATGAACTCATGATATTGAGGAAGTGTAGGAAATATTAGATGCAGACCGAGTGCTTATAACTGAAGAAAAATTCTATGGGATTCAATTACGTCCTTAGACCAGATGCGTACCTCGGTTAATCAAGCGAGTGAGCATTGACAAGGCAGAGATGATAAGTTTGTCTCGAAATTATTGAAGCAATAGGTTAACTCACAGTAAGTAATCTTAGACTGTTGTTTTTACTTCACATAGAAATAAAAAAAGAATAAAGACCTGATGACAAGTAAGATCTAATATGAGTTACACGATAGTGAGTATCAAATTATGTCATGGAGTTTTATGATTCATCAGTCTGAAATTCAATTTCTTTTTTGCTTTCTGATTATACAATGAATGTTTTTTTTCTTCTTATTGTGCAATGTCATCACATCATTTACTCAAAAAAATGCAATAATATATACGAAATTGTGTTTGTTAAACAATAAAAGAAAATAAGAAGGAACAAAAAGAGAAACGAAGAGGCTTCTGTAATGGAATTACAGAATTGTAATTCATTTTATAATAAGAATTAAATACGTTTGTGTAACTGAATATCTCTGGTTTCATTTGTTGTTTAATTTATAAATATATATTATCTAAATTATATTTATTAAAAAAAAGTACCTTCAATGCAATTCAAAATTATATGTATTTCCTTAAACTATCTTCCAATTTTTAATTGAATAAATTTTAGCTACTCTGCTCTGTTTATAAGAAAGAATATTCGAAAAAAAATTATTTATTTATTAGAAGTATTTTAGGTTTCTGACAAACTGCATTAATAATATTGTTAATGTATTACATAATTTCCGTCTGAAAAAAATTATAGAAATGTTGAGGTTTTTGATGCTAACTAGGAAAATAAATTCAATGGTGTTTTTAAATTGTTGAACCGTATTCGTAAAGTTAACTTTCCGTGACGGAAAAATTATGTGATTTTTCCCTTACAATGTTAAGAACTAACACGATAACATGAAAGTATGATTCTATATTGAAGTATTATAATTATTTATACAATTTTTTATAAAAATTCAATGAAGAATAGAGTACATTTACATCTTTGTTTTTCATTACTGAAGTTACAGCTTTCGTAAAATTTATAAGAATTTATCTGAAATAATTTTTAAACAAAACTACGAAATTTATATTTTGAATAAATGATTAAAGATATATAAATATTTATATCATGTAATTTATCATGATCATAATATGACGCCTTTATTGCCAACATTATATTAAAAGGGTAATAAAGAGAGAGTAACGGATTAATTGCTACTTTCTTTTTCTTTGCAAATTATTTGATCAAATTCTCTCTATCTGTTAGATGATAAGGTAATTTAAATGTTACTATAAAGGATGCACTTATGCATACTATTATGGTTTATTTGATGATAAATTGACTTTTCATGTAATAAAATAAACAAGTTTAAACAAAGTCGAAAATTATTTGCCGTGGATTCAGGACTACCACAAAATCAATCACATTAACCATTATGTATCTTAAAAAGAAATAAGCTGAAAAGTGTATCTGAAGTTACAAATTTTGAATATTTTAAAGGAATATATAGTTTCACTGAATATTTAGGAAGAAGTCATTTTTCAATTAAATAAACATTTTTTGGCAAATTAAAAATAGGACATTTAAAGTAAAAAATATCGTTTCTATAATACAAAAAACTGTGAGAATCAATTTTGCAATATATCCGAAAGAAAGGAAATTTATGGTTCATAATCCTGAGTGTAAATGTAATAAAGTTATTGAATTATGTTTTTTAGTAGCATTGAATAACTAAACCTATGTTTAGTTCACTAATTTGCTAAAAAAATTCTCCTTTCAATTTTTAGTCATTATAAAGGGAATATTTGATACTTGTTTACGTTATTTAATTTGAGATAATAATTTATAAACAAACTTTAGAAATAATAATAAAATTATATACTAACGTTAGTACAATACAAACATTTCTAATAAGATATGGACAATATCTTATCCACAAAATAATTAATTTAGTATATCATTACAAAAAAAACCACAATTGCTGTTTTAGAAGCTTTTATTTCTAGAGGAGTGAGTGAATTCAATAATTAGAAAACAAATTGAAAATACTATTTAATAAAGTAAGAAAAACTTCTGTAATTTCATTACTGGGTGAGTGAGTGAATATTAACGCTCCACTGTTCAACTGCACGAGGGCTTTTGACGAATGTCCGCGTAATTTTGAACCATGGTCAAGTGACGCGGACGACACCTGAGCTGGCCTGCCCCCTCTCCTAACTACCACACTAACGGGAGGACGTTTGAGCTCTCGACAGATTTTAAGTGCATCGCTTCCCTACACAGCGGGTCTTCAGTGGTACTGGGACCGAACTCATGACATGCTAGCCACGATCCGATGCCTAGACCACTCGGCTACCGTGGCCCCTTTTATTACTGGGAATACATCTCTAAAAGTACCTGCGAAAAACCAAAACACGTTAAGAAATGAAAAATATATACACATTAACATATAACTTACTTAAGCATTAACCATTATTTTCTTGTGTACAATAAATTTCTTTTGTTAAGTTTTTTTTTTTTACAGGTACTAAAAATGCGTCTTTTATCTTTAAAGCTAAAGAAGGGAAAATCGAGAAATCCGTGCCCTACTTATGTAAATAAAACAAGTGATAATATATTTAGCGAATTAAAATTTTAAAAAATGCGTTTGATATTTGTTTTAAAATATTGCGAGAAACCCTTAACCCTTTCATGTAAAAAAAATGAGTTATAAAAAACACCAATAACTGCAATCATTTGAAAAATTAAGGGCTTCTAAAACGAGTAAAGTAATCAAAAAATATTTGTAGCTTGCATTTGCTATATTTTTGAAGTTATTATTTTCTACAGAAGAAGTATTTCTTCTCGAATGTGCTGAACATAGCAATTTTTTTCTAAAGAGTGGTCACGTACAGAAAGACAAGAAAATCACAAACAGTTTTCAAGGATTTTCAATTGCGCCAAGAAAATATTACTCGTATTTTTATATCTTACTGGCGCGACATTTAAAACGATTAAATAATTTACCGTAATGAAATATTCATTTTATGTTCGAAAAAAATTTGACAATCATAATAAAAGACAGTCCAAAGTATATTTTTTGCCATTTTTCTGAGTCAGAAAATAGGTAAAACGATTTAAAATAAGTTTATGAGTAAGTTCTATTTTACGACCTTTGATTCGTTTTGAAGCTGTTCTTAAAAAAACAAAAACAAAGTCAATTAAATAAGAAAACTATGTCTCGGGTTATCTTAAAATGCTGTATGATTTTAAAGTTACAAAATCTTAAAAGAAATTGAAAGATTCCCTAAGGTTTTATGGTATCCCAGGTATTTAAAAATTTATGAATATTATAAGAAAAAATAGCCTTTTTTGGGGAGAGAGTTATATTTTTTCAAAAATTATTTTTAAACGTCTTCCTTTTTGTAGTTTCTATATTATGACATCTTTGTTAATGTTTTATCAAGGGGGATTTAATTATTTCTTAAAAAGTATAGGCATGGACTTAAATTAGAAAAACAATAATAAGCAGCAATTTCAAGATAGAAAAAAGCCTCTAAATTTTTTTTAATGTTAAAAATTCATGATGATGTGGGAATCATAGGTAAATAATTTAACAAAAAGTTAGATCAATAACATAAATGTGTAAGCCGTAGGATATAAAATATTATTCTATAATGTATATAATTGTTTTACATGTTTCATCACATGCGTATACTAATGCACATATGTGTATATATAAATCCCATACAGCAACATTTTCTAAAATGTTCGTTAATCTTCAATTTATATTGGGTAAGGTAAGCTTTAAAGTACACAGTAAGTTATTCCTCAAAAATATTATATATATTTTACTTTTTCATAAGCATTATTGTAGTCTTGAAAATTGATTTTACATCAGTATAAAAATATTAGGCTATTTGTATTAAATATAATTTCAAACATTATAAATTCTTCACTAGGAAATAACTAAAACATATATTATAAATTATTAAAACACACAATCATGCTATAATGTTTTATTTGCAGATTGAGCTATTTTTGTTTTATTTATTAATTTCTAGGAAAAATATTTTGGACAAAAATTTCAATAAACATTTTACATTATCCAAATTTCATACCTTATAAAAATATTTTTGATTATTTAAATAAAGCTCTTATTCAATTGAAATATATAGATTTTGTGCTTTTACATTTTATGTAAGAATCCAAACAATATCTTGTTATAAGTAAGATTAATGTCAAACCGAAAAAAAGAAGAAAGAAAAACCCAAATTTTTTTAACTGCTTAATTCATGACATTTTAAACAGTTTAAAATGAATAATTGTTCATATCATATTCATTTAGTACATATTTTAGTGAAACAAAATAATATTATCACAATATTTCTTTTAAGCTATTTAAGTTATTTTTTCATTAAAGTGATATGAATAAAAATATTTCTTATTTTTCAATGTTTATTTAAGGATAAGTTAACTAAGTTTCTCTCCAATTAAATTTAATTTTAAAATAAATAAAAGTACATTTTTTGGTCAAAAATTTGCATTGCTAAACATAAAGTGTTACTCCATATCTATATACTATTATGCTTGTTTTCATTCATTTCAAATTAATTTAAATTATTCAACCCGAGTCCTGCATTCAACTTCTCACCCAAAACTTAAATTGCAATTGTATTTTTACCTCTTCTTATTGATAAATGAAACATTTTTCCCATTTCTAACACGGGAGAAAATCTTACCTTGCCTTGAGAAATCGCTTCGCATTCACAGACGACTGATCTTTTTGATCACTAAATTAAGTGCTATCTAGTAGCATACTTGGCAGAGCGATCCCTGCCCACTTTAATCACTCGAGATAATTTGATCGAAGAAAACTCTCGATACTGCAATTACGTCGAGTGAATTTCTATGTCTCGGAATTCATAGGCTGGACTTCATTGTTACTTATGTCAAATGCATTGCCTTAATTCTGAAAGGAGTAGTTCGAAGTAAAAGGTAGATTAACCAATGCAATGGATTGGAAAGGAATACGTTGTAAATGAGTAGTTTGATCTATTAGTTGAAGACGTTATTTTTATTGGTATAAATGTTCAACATATGCCGACAGAAATAATTTATGATCGTATTTGCTTTGTAGAGCAAAGTATGTACACAATGCGTGCAAACTATATACTCAAACGGCCATATAATTAAAATCTTTTATCAAATAATTTAGTGAAAATCATATTTTAATAAAATATGATTGGAGTATATAGTTAACTGTTTTATATACATGTATTCTAATAAAGCATAATAACTTACATGAAAATCATCAAAAGAAACTCACATTTTTAGATAACTTTTTGTAAAATATGCTAAATAGTATAACTACAAGCAGTGTTAAAGTATTTTTAAAAGATGTTAAATGTTCTATTCATTAATGATAAAGTAATAAATTACATAAAATGAGGACGTTTTGCTATTTTTTCTAAAGAAAAAAAAAATTTTTTTTGCGCTTTTTGCACGATCAATAAATGCTTGCTTTTGAAGGTTTTAATTTTAATTTTTCTCATATATCGAACAATCTCATCTCCTATAGAAAATAGTATAACAGTATTGATATATAAGGCTGAAAGAGACAGCGTACGAAAGCGTGATTTTGCAAAATGTATAAATAATAAATTCTTTTGATATTTAGTGTCATTTTAAATAGAATATTCATTTAAAATTGTTTGAAGAATATTATTGCAATAAAAATTATTTAAATGTAATTTTTTGGCAAATAATGAAAGAAAAAGGACATATTTCCAAATTCTTCTCAAGTGAAAAATGCTTCTATAATAACAATATTTTACCTACATAGAGCTAAGACTTTTGTACAGAGCATGAATTAGGATTTTTAAGATATGTAATTTAAGAGTGGATTAATTTATACTTAAATTTATGAGAGTAGAGAAATTTAAACTAAAACACCAATTATTTCAAATTTTCTTAATTCTGAAAATAATATGAAACATTTCAAAAATCCTAGTTTAAGTTCGGAAAAGAAGTTATAATTATATATTTTCAAAATATTAATATTATTGTAGAATCCTTTTTCATAAAAGGATATTTCTATCTTTTCTCCCGATTACTCGCTTATTTTTCACACCTGGACGATGATTGAAAAACGCCTGGAGGTCATACAATACTTTAGCTCTCCAGATATTCTATGAAAATGTGTGCACTATAGACTGCCATATACCAGCTAGACATCCAAAGCATCATCCATTCAATGTCATGACATGCACAAGAAATTATTTGTAATCACGTTGGCAACACAACAGTTATTTCATTGTCTTTTCACACCATCGTTTACCGATTAATACAGAGTTTATCCCTGTAAATGTTTTAGTTTTTCATAAACAAAGGTAAATATAAGACTCGAGGGAAAAAATAGAACACGTATTCTAAATATTAATTAATTATTAAAATGTCTTAATTTTTTTTTATCTATTGAATATTATAAAAAAGAGCAAAATTATTCTGGCTTTATAAGGAATATTGAGTAAGAGTTTTAGATATCTTGATTTTTATAAAATTTCTAAACATCGCTTAGAATCGAACAGCATTTAAATATTGATAATCAAGGTTTTTCGTCCATAATTAATTAAACACGTGAATATTAATTTTAGGTTTTCTTTCTCAATACACAGAAGAAGCAACTTCAACCATGCTTGAGTAAAGTTTTTGTATTGACTTGTTTTTATTTTATATGCAAATCTTTACTCATATGATAGTTCTTAGTAACGAATATTTCCTTGCTTAATAATGTAGTAAAAACCCTTCAAATGATAAAATTCAGCATTCTCGATGATTTATTTGCAATGTAGTTTAAGTTTCTATTCATTTTCCTTTAAAAGATATATATTTAAAAATAATTTGTAATTTAATATACTGATTAAATGTGCATTAATTTTGCCCTTCCAAGTAACACAATTAATTGGAATAAAGTTGTGCTGATATGTTTATGCAAGCAATGACTTAAAAATTCCAACTACTAATACTATTTAAATGTTGGTAGTAGTTTCCTTCGGTTATTGAATTAAAAAAAAATATCTGGTTCTGAATCTCATTTCTAATGAAGTAGTAAAATATTTCTATCGTCGTCCAATGCATACTTAATAACATTAATTATTTTTAAAAAGCGTTCTTGAATTCGCGTTTCAGATTACTCAGTTAAGCGAATTTACATGAATTAAGTACGATTTGACTGTTAGAGTTACATTTTCCATGTCTTTTAGTTTAATCTATGTAATGAAAAATGTACATATTATTTTTATTAAAATATTATTATTAACTACTGCAATTAACTACAATAATGAGATAATGCTAATTCGTACTTAAAAGATACTTGTTCATTTTCCACGAAATCAGGTCACACACATAATGCACTTTTTTCATATCTTTATGGCTAAATATTTACAAATCTACATTTGAATTTTTTTTATTCAGAAGTATACAAAATTAAATGAATTTTCTCAAGTATACTCATTTCCATATATTTGTAAGAGATATGATAGTAATTACTCCTATTAGTTTGGCAAAGTTGAAGTTATTTCCTGTTACACTTGTATATGTGCAATAATTTTTTCCACAAAAGTCACATCAATAAAATTTGTATACAGCGCCTTAATTCCAACAAATGCAATATACAGACAGTATTGTGCTACTAAAGAGAAAATAAAACTAAGATATGAATTTAATATTTGATGGATATTTCAGACAAGAGTTTCCGACAACCAGTGATAAATTGCAAATATCTTGCATGCTTGTTATAGCTATATATTTTATATATTAGCTTTACATGACGTTAAGCTGTCAATGAATGGATATATGTATGTATAAACATATTTTCTGTTTTCTGCCAATGAACCGTAAATCTAACTTAAACTATTTTAAAGAAATTACTTGACAGGAGAAAATGATGAATTTGTCTATGGATTTGAATCAAACTATTTTGGGTATAAAATACTATACCAGAAAGTTAACTAATATTTTAAACTTCTTTTTTAAATATGACATTTAAAACTGAAATATTCCAACTATTTGCTAGAAATATTTGTTTAGGGGTAGTATAACTAACATTATCACTAAACAATAGAAGTGTACAATGCGAGTGTGTGTGTGTAACACTTTTTATTACTTATTCTTCCCTCAAAATAATTACTTTTTTTTCTTTCGAACGTCTAGTAAACGATTTCATTTTTGAAATATTTAATGAAAATAATAATAAAAAAGTAGTAAAAAAAAGAAATTTTTTTTCATTTTTTATTATTAGAACTATATAAAAAATATAGAAAGAATTTAAAACTTTAGAACTTGTAAAATTAATAACTTTATTAGACTCTATAACTCTCCCCTCGTCTAAAATTTTTATTACATGAGCTAATTTATGCATACTCTCTCTCTCTCTCTCTATATATATACATATAGATAAGTTTCTCGACACAAAAAATTTGTATTTGTATTAATTTGAACTCCAATTTCATGAAAAATATTTTAAAAAATTAATATGGAGCACCGATAATAAATAATTTTCATTTCTTTAGATTTTTATGGTGATTTTACAATAGTATAGTTAAAAGTGGCCTTCTGACATGGTCGTAGCTACCGCCAAATCAATGATACGAGGACCCCAATATATGTAACTACAGTCGCACGAACAGGGCTTTCATTTCTAAAGAAAGGGTCCTGAAGGAGTTTTGATACGTTCCCCATTGTGAATTAGCTAAACCTGTGTCTTCTGAAATAGGTCCTGCTACATTTAGTAGGGGGAGGTAACCCTTTATCACCGGGAAGTGAACTGTATGAATAAAAGCTCATACAGGTAGTTCATGGTGGTGCTGATTTGGACGAACAATATGAGCAAACAAAGATACGCATGTAAGCGTGCTAAAATATTGTGCCAAAAAAAAAAAAACTAAAGTGTGCCTTACGGTTTAGCTCAACTATGCGGATGACGCACTTCCACAATGGCAACTTTAGTGAGGCACAATGACGGAATTTCGACTTGCCCAGCTCTTGATACTCCATCTTTTCCACACACGCATGGACATTTTGGCTGTGCTGTGAATAAGGTTATATTTTTAATGAACACAACAAATTTGTTTATATCAAGATGTGCAGTGCTCAAAAAGACATCCAATAATAACCACTATCATCAATCTAGTTATTAGAATAATAAAAGGGGATACCTTAATATCTGCTACACAGGGTCAACTTCCTGAGTTTTACTGTCAGTGATGCGTGAGCAAGAAAAAAAGCTGCTACTTATTCGCAAGTAAAGTAGTTCCAGATTGGAGTGTGGCAAAAACAGATTGCACACATTTTTTCAGGACCATTATAATATTGTTTTATTTAAGAATTATGCTTTCAATTTCTTCTTGAGCACTTTATTTTACTTTCAGAGGATAATCTGGATAACAAATTTTTTTCCGAAACATCAGAAATCACCAAACATTGGTCTAAGACCGTGTTTCCCAAACTGTTGGGCACTCCTCCTAGGAAGGCATGATAAACCTTCATGAAGAGGGGATGGGGGCCCGAGCATGTCGAAAAGTCGACATTAAGATTATTTAAAAAATTATTATTTTTACTGTAAAATTCATTCTGACTTAACAAACAATAAAATAAATATTTACGCTGAAACACTTATAAATTTATCAGTGCAGTTAATAATTAATTTCAATATTTAGAACGAGATTGATAAGTACTACCAACTCCCATGGGCTAGTCATATAGAAAATTATCCACAAAATTTGATAATTATTTTGATAAATTCTGTAGTTTATAGCTTAAACGTCAAAGTGCATTAGTATTTTTGCATTCAATACAATGCTATTTTATAGGGATGGGGTTGCGAAGAAAATTATTATTGAAAATTGGTTTGCAAATATTGAAAATTTGAGAAGCACTCGTCTATGAACAATAAAATCAAATTACTCCACTTACCGACTTATTCCACTCATTTAAACTCAGAGAATGTGTAAGGTTTAGTAAAGTAATAATAAGTTTTCTAAAATAATATTAAACTCAGGAAGCGCAAAATCTGCTTGGGAAAAAATAGATAGAAATTATTATAATATTTTTTGTATGTTGTGCTTTTGTGTACTGAGCCATTAAAACAATTGTTTTCTTAAAAAAATGGCTTTTTTTTAATAAAATTTTAAATTTAAAATTGCTTTGTTTTATTAAAAAGAAGAAAAATTAATCCTAAATGAATAATTTCTGCTTGAAATATGGAGCAATCTCCGATTATTCATAATTTTCACTCCATCAAGAGCTTTTCGTTAGCTGACGTGGTTCTGGTGTTAAAAAATTACCAAAGTAGTTTTCGAGCTTGAAATGTTGTCATTTTACTTAAACTCTCATATATCAGGCAAAATAAGAGCTCTTTATTATATTCATAAATATGTTCACTTGAGTGCATTAAAATAATATTTTGTGCACTTAACCTGGTTATTTAATTTAACCCTGTTTTAACGTTTAATTTAACGTTTTAACCCTTAATTTAACGTTTGCTTGCATGATTCATCTTACTGGGAATATCTAATTAAAAAATTATAACGATACATCTTTTATATCTAAGGAAATAATAAGCACATTTAAAAAACTACGTATCTCTGTCTTTATTATAATTTATTTCATTATATTAAATCTAGTAATGTTTCAATAAAACTAATAATTTAGATTATAGGAGTGGTTTTATAGTTTATGTCCGAGGAAACTGGTTGAAAGACTGTGTTAAAATAAAATGAAAAAAATTGAAGAGAAAATTAGATTATTTTAAATTTGTGTTATCATGGGATTGAAAGAAGGGATACGATTTATCTGGCAAGACAATGTCTATCGTATTATTCTCCATCATCTGCATTGATGGCAGAATCATAGCCAAACACACTTGTGGTTAAAAGTGATCACTACAATAAACGCTTTTCTCTGAAATTCTAACTGTTGCACACAATGCTGATTGGTAAGGGTAGACATAGATCATTGTGCAGTAGACTCCATTTCATGCTCTGTGAATTTTAATGTTGTAGAGTATTAAGTCGTTACAAGGCAAAAAGAAAAAAAAATGCCGGTTGTCAGACAAGATGGTATTAAGCGGATGGTACGATATTTCCCTTCGATTGATTTTATCCTTCAATATTAGCCGATTTTATAATCACATTACGTTGTCTTGCCTTTTTCAAGCACAATTTTAAGATGTCGGATGGATAATTTTCCAAATTTCTATAACAGAGTATTTCCTGGATCAAATACAGAAAGATCATTGACTTCTATATTCTTTAACAATGATTAATTAAGCTCATGCGCGAAAAATCTTCCATATTTTTTGTAACAAAATAAAAACCGTGTTTTTATTCACGTATCATTTTTATATTTAACATCTAATGTACATCATTTGAATGCGGATTGTAATGTTCATTATTTGCATGTTTTACCGAAGACAACACTCGGTGTCAATTTCATTTCTGTAAGCATTTTTCTCCATGTTGCTTCTATTACAAGTACTTTTCGAAATTGTTCCCCTCTAGATGGTATTTCTAGCCCAGATTTAAATATTGTAGCATTCCTGAAAAGTATATCAAGGGTTCAAAACACTTTTTTTTGGAACACTGTATGATAAAATTCTGATATTTAGTTGAAATACGATGATGCTTAGTTTTTAATGCAAATAGATTATAATAATTTGTGTTAAATTTAATTTTGAAATTTTAGTCAAATTAATAAATATTTTATAAAAGTAGTCTAATAACTGAAGCCCAGTGGCTGAGTGGTAGTATATCGCGCTTTCACATCACAGGTACAGGGTTCAAATCCCAGGCTGGGTGAGGTCGACTCCGTCTTTCATCTCTTCAGTGGGTAGATAAAAAAAAAGTACCAATCTTCTTGGAAAACTGAACATTGGGAATTTCGCGTCAGACTGACCACTTGACTGAAACATCTGTGCACATGCTAAGCATCTAAGGTCGCTTATACTGAGACGGGTACAGCAGGCCTTGGCCCTCTATGGGCTGTGGCACCACTAAGTTAAGTTAAATAGTTTCTTCTATCATTCTTAAGTTACACAGTGTTTTTAGATTTATAAGCCTTTAAAAATATGGTTCCTATTATTTTAAATAAAAATTTGTTTAATTTTTTTCTTTGCTGATATTATGTAGATTGGGGCTTGGATTGGGATAGGCACACTAACGAAATTAAAGAATTTTCCCTAAAGTGTATTCTATTTTTATTAATGAAGCATTTCTCTGGGTGGGAGGAATAAATAAATTATATGCAAAATTTTCTCTAGATTAAAATTAACTTTTCGGATATTTTATTTTAGTAAAATTTTTATCTTAAAATATAGTTAAATCTAGCTCTGTTTAGTAAAAGTTGAAGCCTAATTCAATGTTTTAAAATGAATTATTTAACTATTATATTTTTTAACTCTGAAAATTAATTTTTGTTTGATGAAATCAGTTTTACGGTGTCATTTTTTTAATAAGTTAATTCATTGCCTGCATACATCTTTTAAATTTCCTTAGTAATTTGCCAAATATTTGAGTCAAAGGTATGACTTTTAATTAAAATAGTAAACTATACATTCCAGTTGTATTTTAACTAATAGTGTTGAATTCTTTTAGCTTGATTCGAATGGTCAAATGTTCAGAAAAGTGTTGATTTGAAAAAAAAAAATTAAAAAATGACCATTTGATAGAGTAATATTACTGGATAAGCCACGAATTTACTGACAATGAAATATTTTTAATATATCATTAATATGTGAATGTTCCTCTGCAAATAATGTGCGTCAATTACGATATAGAAATTTTCAACCTTGCAACATCAAGTTACATGTTGGAGTTATTTGCGATAACATCAAAAAGATTTTTTTTAAAGTGTCGAAGCCATTGCTTTTAAAATGTGAATCTTTAGGGAAGATATTATGTCAAAAGCAAAAGAAAATTGACTAATCGAACGCAAATACTGATAAAAAGAAACTGACTGCTAAAGAAGAAACGTTTTAAAAGGTTAAACTAAGATTTGAAGAAAGGCTCTGAAAGCCGCGGAATCAAATGCACTCAAGGCAAGTAATTGCGAATTCCAAAAAAAAAAAACATATAAATAAAATTTATGTCTTAGCAACTAACTGAATATGATGACTATGAATGGTGTAATTGATAAAGGAAATAAAAAAAATGTGTAAGAACAAAAGCAGCACACACGCACATGCGCATGAACTCTTTCTAACACACAATTAATTGAACAATATGATAGGAACGTAATATATATTGTCAAAAGATTTCATGATTTTAAGCCCAGTACAGTGGCTTATCTTGAAAATATAAGCTTGATGATAGTTTTAGCATAATGCCAATGTCCAGAGTAAAAGAAAATCTTTCATTTTAAATAAAATATTTATTTTAAAAGTAACGTAACAATCAATAAAATGCACACCATTTTCAGTATTGAGGAATAGGTAAAGTGAAGAACATTCTTTAATTAATGTATAGTGAATTTTGTAATTACTGCTTAATTATCCCAACGATTCGTAATTTTCAAATTTTGTCGTAACCAGCACATTATACACAATTCTCAATCATGTAAATCATCTGAGAGACTGGTTTACCCTGATCTACAGGCACTAAGACTGATGAAGTGTAGCATAGACTTGACGTTTTATGGAATGCGTTGTTTATATTTGTCTACCAAGCTCAGTTGGACTCTATGCCTAAGCAGATTAGAGATGACTTAGCTGTCACATGCTGCAGACGTGTATGCTTCCAAATTTCCTAGAAGTTTTAAAAATCTTTCTTCCTAATATGCCGTACAATTGTAAAGAGCTCTTTTCTTCTTTGATTTCCTTCATGTTGTTGCGATTTTATCGCCTGCAGTGATAATTTCTTCTTAAATGGCTAGATATTAAATTAAAAAATATTGATGGAAAATTACTTTTGTTGAGTATTAACTATTTGAATATTTACAAAATTGCTTGTATGGGTTGCTAGGTTTTAGTTTTCTCATTAAAATAAATAAATTACTTTTAGTTTTGAATAAAAAATCATATTTAATACTGTGTACGTCTTATTTTACATAAGTGTTATATAAAAAAAGTTACACGATTTGGGTGAATTATGTATAAAAATACGAGAATATTGTTTCGAAATTATGTTTTATATGGAAGCTGTAATAACATTTAAAGCATAATATTTTTTACAAAGAATGTTTGCAGTTAAATAGCGTGTAGCAGGCACTGAATTAAATAGCCATTAATTTTTTTTGGTAAAAAACTTTAGTCAAATAAAATTTAATACACTTTTTCAGCCTTTAACAGGTTAAAAAGAATCAAAATGGAATTAATGTGTTTTAAATTATCATAATTATCAAAGAGGAATATACTTGCAGTCAAATAGCATTTAGCAGGCACTGAAAAAAATAAGAATTATTTTTTTAGTAAGAATCTTTTAGTGAAATAAAATTTAATATATTTTTTCAGCAATTAAATGGTTAAGGAGAATAAAAATTTAATTAATGTGTTTTAATGATCATAATTATTCAAAGGGGAATAATCATAAAAAAAATCTTAATATGTAAGAATTGTTTCAATTTACGGTTGAATATAAGTAGCATGTAATATAATCAGCACATATTTGTATTATATATATTCATTATATTAATTATATTATTTGGTAATTAAAACCTATTGATGTAAATTTATCGATTTTAAAATCAATTAACTATGACTTATTTGAAAATAGCAAGAAACTAAACTAGAAAAAAAATCAATGAAAATAAATAATGAAGAGAAAAAGAAAGAAAGGAAATTATACCTTTGGGCATTTCTGAAGCATCTTGTTAGTGTAAAATCGATCCAGAACGTTATTTATCTATAAAATGCAAAGCCTTCTTATAGCAAAAAAGAAAAAAAAAGAATGTAAAAGTATTTGTATGCAAATAAAGAATTATTTTATAGTGTTTTTTTTTCTGTATGGCATGTTTTAAATAGGTTTTTCCCCCTTTGTGCTCTTATTATGTTAACGAAGTCTTACTAAAGGTTAAGATATATTTCTAAAAGATTTTGAAAAAAAAATAATTTATATGAATTGTTATACAGAGTACTGTTTTATTATGTTTAAGCTTCGAGGTGAGCAATTACAAAAATACAGGTAAAAAATGTTGTTACAACAATAGATTGAATCCTCTAGAGAAATATATATTTGACTTATTTCTTTATTTTTTAAAATAATTTATACCCCCACCCTTTTTATTGCTCTTTTTTGTGTGCCATGCTCGTTCTTTTTTTAAAAATAAAACGAAACTTTCTTCAAGCAATTTTTTTCAGTAGATATGCATTTAGTTAAATATACATACAATGTGTGTGAAGATTATATGTATAATTTTAAATGCATTTCAGTTGAAATCGGAAATATCAAATTCAATGTTATTTGTCTCCAATGCTCTTCAAATCATTACGAAACGCAAAGTACTGGATAGAAAAAAATGTCGTTAATTCTATTTGTTTTATACATTGCATTGGATGCCCTGTGTGCAGTTGCAAATGAATTAAAGAGTTCCGGGTATTACACAGTTATTCTTAGAAAATTGCTCGAATTTTCACCATAGAAAATTCATTTATTTATAAAATAAAAATTATCCAAAAACATATACACACTTTAAGGCAAAATTGTTAAGGGGAATATTAATTTAAAACTACAGTAAAAGCAATGCGAAATTGCCTTAAAGTTAAAAAATGCTCCAGAATAACTTATTATATGATAGGCTTTAACATTAAAGTTTTATAACAATAATCGCTTAAAATTTCGCTTAGGTCTTATATCTAAGCATTATTTATCTTTAAACTATTAAATACCAAAATCAGCTTTGCTAACCTTACACAATTAGGAACATCTCTATTGCAAAAAAGAATAAAAAAGTGCAAAGAAATAATAAAATTTTATACAATATGTTTTTTACTTAAGACAGGAACAACTAATCTTTAAAAAAATGTTCATTGGTAAAATGATTCAGAGTTAATTAAAATATATGCAATTTAGTTGTATTGAACACAAAAATAAACAATAAATAATAACGTAATATTTAAATACAAATTAAATTATTGAAAACTGATACTTTTCTTTGCAATCATAATAGCAACTAAAATCACTAATTCGATTGCGTCAGAAATTGGGTTCTTGATACACGTTTAGAGAGAGAATGAAAAAGTATGTAATGAAGTAATACAGAAAAATTAGAGGCAATTAATTAATTTAGGTAGTAGGTATATCATGAAAAATTTCCCCCAAGGAAATATTTGAACTAGTTTCCTTGTGTTACATTTTACAGAAACACTTCATGGAAATTTCAGGTGAAATTAAATTCATAGGACTGTTATACATTTTACTTTGCACTTAATTAAATGATTGGTTTATAACATATTAATAAAGATGAGGATTGAAGATATATATTTAGCATCCAACTACGCCATTTGGTGCAGCAGTGACTCCTCAATGGAACTATCATCATTAACTGTAACCGTGATTCCTGCAGACATGTAAAACTCAGCGAGAAATGATGCAGCAGGAGTACGGACGTTTTTCGATGTTAATTCTCTAACTGATGTTAAGAGCAGCAACCGCCCTCTTTTTTTTCTCATTTTGTATTAGTATATGTGTTGTACTATTCTCTTTTTAACGTTAAATTTGTAAAAATACGAACTGTGGCTACGTTTTCCTCATTTTTCACTCTAAGTGAGGTGTGAATCCTCACCCCACATGGGGACTCTGTCAGTCTCTTTTCTTAACTTTACTGAAAACGCATAGACTCAGACAAACCTGCACGACAAACATGTAAGTACATTTTTGAGATTGTAGTTTTGAAGAAATTGCTCAAAAAATGCGGATCTAAGCAAAAATCTTGTATTTGATGAATATTGAGTGAGTTATTTCATGACCACTTTGCTTATTTGATATTGAATTTACTTCTGTTTTCCTACAAGTATTTTTGTTAATTGAAAACTACTTTGATGCCCTTGATATCATGTTTTTGATGCTTTAAAACTGAAGTCACATCATCCGTTTCTTCAACGTATATCTGTTTTAAAATATAATTTTGATGTGATAATGTTGAAGAATCTTGATGTGATTATTTTGAATTACAATTTAATGTGTCTATTTTAAATAGTTTCAATGCGTTTTCTATATTTTTTGAAGAAATAACATTTTATGCTTATTTAACTTTCGACAGATTGCTTGAAACAAAAATATATTTCATATATTGCATATCTTGACGAATATTTTGAGAATTAATATTGTATTGTAGCAATGAGTATTTTTTTCTGGTATTGAAAGAAGAAAATGTTTAATTTTGATGTTAATTTTTAATTTCTATGAATTTTTGTTGTAAAGAAAATATCAAGTGTGTATATTTGATGATTGATTATTTGTGTATTAGTTGCTTAAAAATATAGAACAATGATTGCCCTTAGTGGTTTTACAATAATTGCCCTATCTCTAAAATCTGCAAGTACGGATTACACTAAACTTTGGCATCGGTTAATATTTAACGAAGAAGTTGACAGATTAAATCACTCCAGATTTCAAAAAATTTCCATTTTTCATCTGATTTCAATTTAAAGGCAGCTAAACAAAAACAATATTTCTGATATTTTCAAATATTATATTGCAATATGTACATTGCTAAATTTAGAATTATTTACTGTTCCAGAGAAATGTTGTGATATTTTAAAAAGTGTGTGCGATCTCCTGCCCTAATGCAAAAGGAAGAATCCGATTTAAGAAAAACTAATGACCTTTAACCAGTAGACTCAAATAATGATTCTCAGCTGTCTCGATGCAGAAAAAAAATCATTCAGAACCATGTATTGAAAACCTCCAGTGAGAGAATATTAACGTCGCACTGTTCAGCTACACGATGGCTTTTTGGTGATGGACCTCGATAACATTGAACCATGGTCGAGTGACGTGAACGACACCTGAGCTGGCACCTCTCTTTCCTAACTACCACACCATTAGAACGGGGGTACGTGTGAGCTCTCGATAGATTTAACGTGCATCACTCCCCTACACGGTAGGTCTTCAGTGGTACCGGGCTCGAACTTATGACATGCCTACCATGATCCGATACCTTGACCACTAGGCTACCGTGGCCACTTGAAAACCTCAGATCTCAGTTTGATGACACAGTTGAAAATAATTTTGAACGAAATATAAATTATTTCCAGACATTTAGTTTAAAGCAATATTTTTGATTCAGTAAAACCATAAATCTCAAGATAATTGCATCGTTGAAACTTTTATCTCTAATGTTCAAGAGCTTTTTAATTTGTACAAATAACAAATCCAATTCATCTGGTAATTTTTGTTAAAAAATGTTTGCAAGTTCTGGTATTGACTTTAATCAGGTGTATTAGAAACATTACTAATTTGAGTCAAATAAAGCAACATTTATTAGATGAATTTTCGAATAAAATCAACATTATTCAATTACATCAATTGATTAAATCCAGACCATGAACCATCTGAAACTTTACAAAAATATTTTTTAGCTATTCGAGATTTCGTCCACAAAGGTTTTCTTGATGCGTCATCGCTCATTGAGTATGTTGTTTCAAAGGTATACCTGATTCATTTAACAACAAATTATTCTGCAAATTGTTGCTAACTAATCCCAGAATTTAAGGAAAAAGGTTTTTCATTACACTCTGAGAATTTAAGGAATAAGTTTTTGAGAAACTGTTTAGAACTTCAAGGAATGTTCGACAAAAAAACGAAGTAAAATTTGATGAATCCCTTCGTTATACAAAATTTGAATGAATGCTTACTCCAAAGTAGCAGTTAGTTTGTTATTCTTGTGGCTTAAGAGGACATATATAAGAGTGCCCAATGTACCAATTAGCCACAAGAGAATCAATGTTAGGTAAGAAAAATTTTGGCCACGTACATCCTGACTCCCCACAAAATCAAATCAATTCAAAATCTAACCGCAAATTTATGAGCCTTCTCATAGGACTGTTCACTCAATTTTACAATTGGGCAATTTTCTGCAAATAATATGCTTTTTGAAGTTATACTTAAAGTCACAAAATTAACTGTTCTTTGTGACACTGGTTCACAAGTCACTGTTATAAATAAGAACACATATTTAACAATGGGTTATCCTAATTTGTACTATATCCAATTATCTTTTTCTGGTATTCTTGCAGATAAAGTTCAAAGTATTGGTTTCTTTCAGACAACATTGCCATTCATAATAACACTGTACCTTCAACAATCCATGTCCTTACATTTCCCCTTGATGTGATTATTGGCCTTGACTTTTAACGACATTTGATAAAAAAATAGCTTACGCTTACAAGGGTAGTTCCAGAGTTCCCAACACAAAAAATTTGAAAAAAAAAATATTTATGTTTTAACATAATCTCTTTTCAGCTCTATACACTTTTCCCAGCCATGTTCAATAAGTCCGACATTCGTTTTATAATAACTGTCGTGCTTCATCGTTGGAAAATCTTTGACCGCTGAGCCATTTTTTCAAGTTGGGGAATAATCCAAAGGACCTAAATCTGACGAATAGGGTACAAGAGGTAGCAATTCAAACTGTAATTCATTAATTTTGGTCATTGTAATAAAGGGTTTGTTAGCAGGTACATTGCAATGATGAAACAATGCTTTCTTCTTAAATAAATGCGGTCGTTTTTGCTTTATTTCTTCACTCAAACGTTACAATAAGTTCGCGCAATACTCAGCATTGTTATTTTTTTCCTTTTTCAAGGTAATCAATGAAAATTATCCCCGCGCATCCGAAAAAACCGACACCATGACCTTTCCTGCAGATGAAACGGTCTTCGCCTTCTTTGGAGCCGATTTTTAATTTGCAGTCTATTGTTATTGTCTACTATGTCTGTTAGCTCGCGCACTTTCAGTCGACGATCATTCTGTACATTTTTGGGGATTTTCTTCTCCAATTTCAAAGTCGTTATTTCATTTTGTCGACCACTATGATGCTCGTCTTGACAGCTCGTACGATTTCATTTAAACTCTGCTATCCAATATTTTACTGTTATAAATGAAGAAGCAGACTCATCCAGAGTAGAATCTAGTTCAGCTTTGATATTGGTTGGGTTGAGGAGTTTCAAGGCAGTCAGTAGGGTAAAATTCATGAAATGATCGATTCAGAGTTTTTGATATTTCTGAAATCTGTATTTCATTATTTTTCTAGGGATATAACATATATGCCATACTATCAATTAGAAGTATTTCAAAATGACTTTCAAAAAATCATCAACTGGCGGCCACGCCCCTTTTGATATATATTTGCCTTTTAAATATCCTGAAACAATTGCAAAGTCTTCTTTTTATTTATTTATACGCAAATTAACTCTAGATAACGGTATTACTGTACAATTAACTGTCAAGATTTTGGTAGAATTTATAGTTCGCTGTGGCTGTTATTAGTGTTATTCATGTTTAATAATAATTATGATTTATCAAATGGATAACTTTTTTTTCAAGGTAAGATTTTTTTTATAAAAATTACTGTTTTCTACAAATTATGTTTTTTTAAAATTGTGTTTATATAATGAAATTCTTCTAAATTTACTCTATGTAAATACACTGGAAGCTTACATTATATTCCTTTTGTATACTTGTGCATACAGATGTGATAGTTTGGAAACATTGCAAAAACATTTAGCTAAAGAGACATGTCATGACAAATTTGAATAAATTCAGTGATGATAAAGTAATTTTTTTTTTGAAAAAAGCTAAATATATTCGAAAAAATTTCACTTCAGCATAAATATAAATGTTTCTTTACTATACAGACAAGTTTTTAAATTTAAATATTTCAAAGTTTCTCAATAAATGGTACCTACAGATTATTCAGATGTGCAATACCATTTGTCGTTGCAAGAAGCTGGTTACATAGATACAAAAACATAAATAGCATGTTTAAAAACATAAAAACAGTTTTTTTTGGCTGTTTTAGAAATTATTTGTCCAGTTAAAGGAAACTTTTGAAATTTAAAAGTTTTAGAAACTTATGTTTGCATGTGAACACACAAAACACTGATGAAAAGTTTCGAAATGACATAAAATCATGTTTTCTCAAATACACACCAAAATCATGTAGATAAATTTCTTCACATTATATTTATGATAATTTATGGTCAACTTGGATATTTAGATATTTGTAATGTGTGCATAACAGCTACAATTTCTTCAAAACTTTATATAGAGTTTGAGAAAATAGATGTAGTTTTTACAAAACATCTCGTTAAACAAAAACTGAAAAATGCTATTAATGTTTTTTCTGAGAATTTAAAAAATTTTTTTGTTTCCAATTTTACTTAAAATATATTGACATGATATTAATGCTTAATAAAAAGGGGCAAATACATGTTGCAATTCATAATTTTTGTGATGAAGTGACATTTCATGTTGAAAATGCATTATTCGTAAAATGTGTGTTTATCAAAATTTATGTTCTTTTTTCTCAGAAAATAATGAAAGGATGCTTAAAAAGTTTCAATGAAATATAACTGATATGTAACTATGTATACTGAAGTGAGCCTTTATAAATTTCCAAAAATATTTTAACATACAACATTTATTGTAGAAAAAAATGAAAATTTTCAAGAAATTCATAGTAATATTTTTACATTGCATCGATTTTGTAAAAAAAAAAACTTAACAATATATTTGAAATATCTCACTTCAGTTTAAATATAAAAGTCTAATTAATATTCAGACAGAATCTGAAGTCTTAATATTTAATAGTTTCTGAGAAAAATGTACATATGTATATGTGAGGATTTTTGCCGTTGCTTGTGATACTGTTACATATCAGAATTTTGAAAAAAAAACTTAACAATATATTTGAAATATCTCACTTCAATATAAATATTAAAGTCTAATCAATATTCAGGGAAAATCTGAAGTCTTAATAGTAAACAGTTTCTGAAAAAAAGGTACATAGGTTTATGTGATGGTATGCTGATATGCGATGAATTTTGTCGTTGCCAGTTAAACTTGTTATACACTTAAAATTTAAAAAAATTCATGTTTAAAAAGATAAAAACAGTTTTTTTTGGCTGTTTAAGAAATAATTTGATCAGTTTAACAGTAATTGAGATCTGATACTTTTAGAAATACTGGTTGCATGTGTATATACAAAACATTAATGAAAACTTTCGAGAAATGCTGTATATCACATATTTCCAAATCCTTACTTTTAAATATTAATGCATTATAACAAGGCATTCACGGTGTTTAATTCTCATTTTTGATGTTTGTAATACATCACAGATAAAACTTCATCAAAAATTGATACAGATTTTGATAAAATTAATGTAAATATTACAAAACATCTCGTTAAGCGAAAACTGAAAAATGCTATGTATGTATTTTCTGGGCAATATAAGTAAAATAGGAAACAAAAAGTCTTAAAATATATATAGGATAAGCTAATGTGTAATAAAATGGGACAAATACATGTTGTAGTTCATAATTTTTGTAATGGAGTGCCATTTCATATTAAAAATGCATTTTTCTCAAATTCAAAAATTTCAAAGTGCGTGTACCTTTTTCTCAGAACCCATTGACTATGCACACACGACAATTTTACTGAACATAACTGATATGTAACTACATATACTGAAGTGAGCTTTTTTTAAATCCAAAAAATACTTTTGTAAAAGTCAGTTATCGTGAAAAAAAATTACAATTTTCAAAAAAATTCACTTACATTGAATGTTTTTGAAAAAACTAAACAATATATTTGAAAAAGTTCACTTCAGTATAAATAAAAAAAGTCTAATTAATAGACAGATAAAATTTTAAGTCTATACATTTAATAGTTTCTGAGAAAAAGGTACATAAAAAGGCTCAATTTAACATTAGCCAGATATTGGGTACCGACTATTCTTAAAATACTGTATCACACAATGGCCAATTTTTTTTTCCATTTTTACAAATTCACTGAAAACGATCACTATTGATTTGGCTGCCTAAAAAATGCTAAACCACTTGGCATCCTCAAACTTGGAACTTTCGCCTTATAGTTAACGTAATTAAAAATACAGTGATATTTTTCAAACAACTACCGCCATTTCTAGGTCAGGGCAGTTACTTATGAAACCATCCTCGTAAACGGCAAAATTGATGATAATTTACTTTTAAATATTTCTATTGTTTGTGATGAAACCACCACTTTAGTTAATCTTCCTCATGTTTTAAATAATGTAAATTTTGAAGAAGCAAAATATTTGGAAAGATTTAAATTAAAGAAAGCAAAAATACTAGAAGAAGAAATTGAATGCTTGAAAAAGTTCAATAACTCTCTGAAAAAAGAGAACAACAAATTGAAGCAAAAGAAGGAATCATTAGATAACAAAGTGGAAGAGCTTGGGATGTAGATTGCTGTAAAAGAAGTCCCAGACGGCAAACACATATCATTTATGTTAATTTCTGAAGAACTAACCACTGAAGTCCAGAAAATCTTACATCTTAAAGCTGTTGTTAATTAATTGTGGAAAAAACTTCAAACTATAGCAGTAACAGGCACCAGTCTCAAAACTCCAGAAACGGTGAGCCACAAATTTAATGTATATAAAGTTTTCAAAGCTCAGTTGGATCGAAAAGAATGGAAAGTTAAAATTGAGGCTATTAAGAACCATTGTGAAGAACCGCAAGATTTCTACAAAGGATTGAAGGAAAATATCGATAAAGTACTAAAAGAGGTAAAAGAAAACATACGACATATATTATTAAAAAAAAAACTCCTTAAAACAGCTACTTATCAAATGCAACAGTGTATTGGCATCACTTGATTACATAATTCACTTCATTTAATAACAACCTGGTATTTTTTCATGCTTTTGTGTATATACTTTGTCAGTTTCGCTCTTTGTTCCTTTCAGATTCCTCTTCCCATATAATCCTCTTTTTTCAGGCTGAGAACAGGTGCTACGGTCAGAATGGCCGCTTGTAGTATCCATCTAAGTCAGTTGGCGCAACAGTGACTACTAGCTGGAATTACGCTCATTAACTGTCTACCGAGATTCCGGCAGACATGTAAAACTGAACGAAAAACGATGCAGCAGAAGTGTAGCGTTTTTTTAGTGTTAATTCTCTAGCTGATGTTAAGGGTGGCAACCGCTATCTTTTTTATTCTTTTTATTTTAGTATTGGTGTTGGTCTGTCCTCTTTTTAACATTAAATTTGCAAAAATATGAACTGCGGCTACGTCTCCTTCATTTCCAACTCCAAGTGTAGTGTATAATCTCTGAAAATATATATATTACAAAAATATACAAAAATAGTTATAAACATAAGATAACTGTAGTCATGATATATCTATCTATCTATAAATATATATAATTATATATATATATATATATATATATATATATATATATATATTCAGAGATATTTTAGAGAAATAAATATATTTTGGATGCAGTGTTGCGAGAATCTTCGGAAATAAATCCATATAAACAAATGCGATATTAAATTTTTCTCATTCTTAATAAGTTGTTCTAAAAGAAATCCTTTAAGCTTGAGAAAACCATATTTATACATCGCAAATAATGTATGAATTAAAAAAAATGCTCACAATAGAGTTATTTTTAAATTGCCAGAAAATTCTAAGATTTCCTTAGAAAAGTGGATTAATTGGTTTCAATAGCAGTAAGAATAATCATATAATTTTTATGTATGAAAAGTCTTATTGAAACATTTAAATGAGGATCGCAAGATAGTCATTTATCAATGGAAGAAACGACAAGGGATGGGTATAAATCATTTCTATGTCAAAATCAGAACTTACAAAAAAGCGGGAAGGATTACATGTTGATAAATCTATGAGATTTCAGGATTATTTCTATATCTCTTGCCACGTATTTATACTTTTTTAAAATTGAATTTACTTTAAAATTCTAATTTCAGATATTTGTTTCTATATTCTATTTGTAGAAATCAAAATGTAAACGATACACAAGGCAATATATATTTACATATTTTTAAGAATTGTTTTATAACGGCATGTGAAGGCATATTTGAAATTAATTAATTAGTTATATAAAATAAAATACGTTACAATGTTTGATATTTCCCATAACTTTGAAATTTTACGTATCATGCAAATACTTTAAGACTGTACAGCGTCCTTTTTCAGAAAAAAAAATTTAGAAAGTAACAGTAAAAATAATTTATGTTTTACATTCAGACTATATAATTAAGTTTAATTTTAAAAGTGGTCAGTTTGATTAACCATTGTTTTACAATTTTAAAAACTTAAGATTTTTGAAGTTTTCTCAGTTTTATGAAATGTTAACTTTTAAATGTTTTTTAGCCATTTTAATTTATTTATGTTTCTTAGATTATTGTGAACATAAGTTTGTATGGGTTTTAAAATCTAGTTCCTAGTTAATTTTTGATAATTAATTTTCTAAAAAAACCCTGGAAAAACACGAAAAATTTTAAGGTATTAACTTGAGCTTTTTTTGAAAACATAACTAGAGATCTCAGCCCTAAATCCATAGAACATACGTTTGAGAATGTATACAAAAATGTCAAAACTTTATGATGAATAGAAAAAAAAGCATTAGGGATAAGAAAACACTTATGCCTTCAAAATTGAAAGTCTGTGAAAGACACATTTAAAGCTTGTAAAGGCATAAAACAGAAGTTTATAACGCCCGTAAAGCTCTAATTTTTTATAAGTTATTTTCCAATGTACGTTCTACATTAATACAATACTTTAATTAAATATGCTTAAAAATAAAATTTTATTTAAAAATATATTTTTGCATAATATTGATTGCATTTTTGTTATGACGGCAGTTTATTCGTTCAATTTTTACAAAAGTTTTGAAGTACAAAACATTTATGTACAAAATAATAATGATACTAACTTAAGCTAAATATAGCCTGGTTTTCTAGTAAAATTTAATTTTTTTAAAGTTTTAAATCGTTTAGTTTACGAAGTTTAAGCCCTTGTTGTACGATATTAAAGTACTACAATATGTTTCGTATAATGTAGTTTGGTACAGAAAATATTAAATTTTTTTTGCAATAGTTGAATTCAAAACACCTGTATTCGTCAATTTAATTGTAGTATCAGCTAAGGGTTGATTTTAAGATACACCATTTTCTGTAGTTATCCATCTCTTCGAAATATTGTTTTTTTACAGCAAACTGAGTAGGTTTTGGCCATGACATTTTCTAAACAGGAAAAAATTAATGCTAATGGCTTCTAAGTTATACAAACTATTTTTCAAAGCAAAAAAAGACATTGAAATTAATTTTAATTAATTAACTCTATGAGAATCCAAAACAACTAAAAAGATAATAAACCAGAGATGATTTTAGTAATGAAAATTGGAGTTAATATGCACTCCAATCTTAATAAGTTGATTGTGATTAAAACTATTCTTAATTAATTCAAATTAAGAGTGAGAAAATGCTTTAAAAAGAAATCGAAAGCAAAACAGAGAACACTTCAAATATCTTATAAACTAATTTGTTAACAGATCTGAAATTTGGTGGCAAGCTTCTCAATGATATAAGTCACAAAAAAAAATCGGTAAGTATTAAATTTGTAGGGTACCGTGTAGCCTTAAAAATGACGAATTAAACTCAAAATAAAATATTATAGAGTCCATTTTATTTATATAAATGGATCCTTTACGTTAATTATATCTCAGGTATTTCATTTGAACTGATTAAGGTAATTTTTCAATTATAAAGAATTATTTCTTGCTAAATTAAGTAAACCAACTACCGTAATAAATTTGAAAATTTATTATATTATGTACGTGGATATATTTAGTGCTAAAATTATTTAAAGAAAATTACAATATTTTTAAAGCAATTCCAATATGTGTTGAAAACAAATTTGTCAAGAGAATAATTTTGAACATATAAATATAAGTAGCAAAATATATATATAATTTATAGTTCCAAAAATCCTATCTATAACAAAAAACAATTATTTATGGTACTAATTCTTGTTACACAAATTAATGAATCATTTAAAGTGTGTGGTCAAAACATTCTACTTGAACATTATACAAACGTGAGCTTGCGAATGCAGTAAACCAAAGGAAGAAAAATCGAGTTTGAATATAGAAATAAATGCAAAAGCTGTAAATCGGAGCAATATCTATCAGATTTCATAAATAATTTTTACATGGAAATTTATTTACCATGGAAACTTAAACCATTCAAGAACACGTGCGAGTATCGTTACCCAGATGTAGTACATGGAGCGTTATTCGAAATGCACACGACATAAAATTACTCTTTCATATACGTATTTCCACGAAACTAATGATGTGAATTAACTAAATTCAATTAAAAGAAGTCAATTTATATTTTTACAGAAAAACGATACAAAATTTGTACAAATTTGTAAAAAGCATACAAACTAAACTTGCTATCCTATTTGGAGAATACTTAATCCTAAGATATTACAATTAAAACTCATGAAACCTCTCACGGAAAAGTTATAAAAATAGGTTAATTTGATTTATTCAAGATAGGAAGGTTAAAATTATGTGTGAAGGGATGCAGAAAAATTGTATTGTTGTTGTTGTTGTGTCCTTCCCTCAGGGGGGAAGGTATGAAAGTTGCCCTTTCCTGTGAGACATACTCAGGTTGAATTTCTTAACGATAGATGGCGACACCACCTCCACAATTTTGGCATGGAACTGAAGGGGATGGAAATATTCTCCAGCCCCCTGCACTCGTGGTTTCTGCTGCGACCGCCCACAACACTTTCGGACCCACTGATTTAACGAGCACGTATTCCATCTATACTCGGTGGTATTTAGTGGCATCGGGCATCGAACCCAGGCCCTCGGGACTGGAGTCCGGTGCTCTAACCACTAGGCTACTCACGGCCACAAAAATTGTATTGGAAAAGTAAAATGTTGAAATCCATGTTACTCGTGATTACAGGTTAATATTAATCTAGCAATGTTTTATTTTTACTCTTATAAGTGCTTAAGTACATCTTTACGGCAAAAGACGATAATGGATGTACTATTAATCACCTCATAAAATTTTATCAGTTACCGATTTTTCCACTAGGTACTCACTGAAAACATCAACCAAATTCAATAAGGTTTAGTGCAAAATCATCATCGATTTTTGATAATAAGACTTGCACCCCTATTCAAAATTGTTTCAAGGAAGACCTTATAAAAATAGTTTTCTTCTGCACACCTTTTTTAATAAGAAATTTATAGGATAAATATTTTTAAACATTCAATTCGTTATTTTTTTTCCTTTGAATATTTCAATCATTTTTATAGATGGTGGGTCAGTAAGGTTTTAATTTTTAAATGTTCTTAAGTCTTAAATCCTAGAATGTTTGCCTTGTGGACATCTTTTAAATAATCTTGTCCTGAAATACTAATAAAATTTATTACCTAGACAAACTATTTCATATAAATTTAAAAAAATTATTATTTATCATATCTCTTACTAAAATATTTCAATATGTTAGCAAGGAAAACTACTTGTTGGATAAGTTCTTCAAATCAGTTTAACCTAATAGTAGATTTGATATACATATATGCCTAGTAAAAATTAATATACTTGAAATATTTTGTGTATGAAATAAATTAAAAGATTTTATTTAACATTCTTATAATAAAAAAGAGAACAATTAAATTATATTATATATTTTAAAAATACTATGTATAATTTTAAAAGTTCAACAAAATGTGGGAATAATTGTGATTAAATCATTATAAAATTAAACGAATCATTAAATTAAAAGGAAGGTTTAATTTTACTGATTCGTGGGTTGTGCAAATAAATGCTTATTTGAAAGTCTTAATCCCTGACATCCCTGACTGAACATGTCCCTACGTTATAATATACACACTTCTAAAGCTTTTTTGGGGGGGGGGAGGAGTTTGTTTACATAGTAACTTCGATTCCGATTTTTGTGGATTTAAATTATAATGAACTATACAAGCAAAATTTGCATATTTTAAATAAACCTGAATTCTAATAACACAGAAAACGATTGGATTCCTCGACAAGTATCAAAATAAGAGTATTTAATTAACTTCAACATTTTTTGAAATATAGCAATATTGTAACTCAAATAATTATTTAAAAATAATAAGATTAAAATCCAGCTAATAATTTAACCCCTAAATATATAACAGACATCTTGTTCTAAAATTGAAAAGATGGCACCTTTTTTTAATATTTAATAAATATCTAACTTAACTGTTGTTTTATTCAATAATGTGTGTAAAATATTACTAAGAGGAAATGATACAACAAATAACATATCTTAATCAATCTTGAAATATAAAACTGGCTATTATATTTTGTTTACATTTTAAATTTATCTCTGTAGTATCATTCATCCGGTATCAAATTAACCTACTATTTTTGGGCTACCAGTCCAAGTTTTAGATCAATCTTCTTGGAACTTAAAATATCAAATCATTACTTTTTAAATTGCCTTCACGTAATATTATCAGAAAAAGAGATCCACGTTTCTTCATATGACAAATATTCTGTGATAGTAATTGAATATTCTGAGTTTGGAATCTTCAGAAAGAAGTTCGTTAAACTGCTCTATTGTTTTATGTATAAATCAGTCTATATTTTTATTTGTTTTCCGCATTTCATCTTCTATACTATGTTATATATTGTAAGGCGAAATGGTATTTTCTCGTTATATCTTGCTCACTCCTTATAAAAGGTTTTTTAGTATTCAATAACCTAAAGCGCAAGTTAGTTAATTTTAGTAATTAAATTCATGTACTTATCATAATTTGTTCTTGTCAGCAGAATTAAATTATAGCCGATATATTACAACAACAATAACCAGACTAAGGGCAAAACATTTTAAGGTCATGAAGATTCTGCCTGATGGATCCAGATCATATGTGGAATGTAGGCACTGCCCAGGCAAGCAACTCGATCCCAAATCCCTTTTTAGCTGTCCTTCCATTGTTGGTGCCCTTTTTAAAATAAACAATGACTACAGCATGGACATCCTATACTCGGATCGTGCCATGGATGTTGCCACGGCAGTGATTCACGCCTTTGACAATATTTGACTCATTTATATATCTTTATTTTGTTATATACACATTTGCACTTTGTAATACACGGCAACAACAACAACAAATTCATGTAAGTTCTTGAAAGAAACAACTAAAATAACACTAAGTAAGCGCGCTGCTTTTGAATTTTTGTATAAAAATTAAGAGAATTCAGCTTTGTATGTTATAACAGAAGGCATGTGCTTCTACTAATAGAAGTAATTATTTTCAGTTTTTTAGTTATTAGTTGCACTTTTTTTTTAAAACGAGCTTGTTGAGCGATTATGTGAGGACCCATAATTCATTATGTGTGACATGTTTGTTAATTTACGAAATCAGTAGAAGTACCAGATACATTTTTTATATATAAAATAATTTGTCAACATTGAATCATTTTTTGTATGAAACCATGTGACGTTTTGTACAAGCTATTTGATACCTATCTAAAAAAATCCTCCTTAAAATTGACGTGAGCATTTTGCTTTCAATGTGTGTGTCTATTATGTTGCAAAGTTTCGTTTTAAGGGTTAAAACTGATACTTCCCTTTTGTTCTCTATTTTTTAACATTATTAAATTACTTAACACAGCAGTATTTTAGTATATCTAAACTACATTAGATAAACAAAAATACTAATATAAGTATTACTAATAAGTGGAAAGCCTTTATGTTTGTGGAACATATACCAACGTATGTAGTATTTTAAATCTGAATGATTAAGACATTTAAATGAATATTGTTAATTTAGGATACCTAAAATAACTACATTCAATCAACCATTTCATTCAAGTTTAAACTACTACTATATAGGAGTATCTAACAACTATCTACAACATTTAAGCTTCTACAAAAGCAACATCCTGGAAATAATGAAGTATGTGGAAGTTAAGAATCTAATACTTCGTAGGATTTTTTTGCAAGAAGTTTTGACAACCAATGATATATTATAGGTGCTCAGAGCCAGGACAATTCCTTCTCACATTACTTTCAGTGATGTTCACCTGTCAGAAAATGGAATGGAAGAGAAAACAATAAGTCCACAATTTTTATTGACCAGTTAAAATAGAGTCAAAAGAAACGATACTATTTCTTAGTCCTAACGTTCACGCACGAGAAAACTGCTACGTTATTTTTACCCAAGTATCACTACAGTTATCTCAGTATTTAAACAAAACTGCATATTTTTATGGCTATTCATTATTAAAAATATATAAAATATGTTTAAATGAAAGGATTTGTGTAACATTTTAAATATGCTTGCTTGTTTCGTTCTTCATGATTTGTACTACCAAGAGAAACAGATGCATTTGATTCAAACGAAATAAAATATACATATTGAATTTATGTCTCATGACTTCCTATAACTTCTAGAAATTCATGACACATAAAGTTATCCTTATTAGTTTAGTTATTTTTAATACTTATTAAGATCAGAATTCAAAAGCTCTTAAGCATTCAATACTAAGATAGAATAAGTTCATGGAATTTATAAACAATATTTTTTTTTGTTTTCAACTTCCTGAACGAGTGTTGATATTCATGCTCTTACTATGTAATGACTAAATTTCTGTAAAAATATATGATTGAGTCATGCTCATCTCAATGTATTCCTATACAGTAAAAAAACTAGATTTTACGAAAAATGAATACAAAGCTTTAAACAACAGTAACTTCATATGTTTTTTTATTTTTTAACAACCATTTTGTAAATTAGATTTAAGGATAAAAAATACACAAAAAATAGACTTCCATTTTTCATGAGAAATGTAAACGTTTCTTTTAAAACAATCAAAACAACACACTACTTTTCAGCATTATTCCTCTTTGTTCGCTTCCTGATTGTATAATTTCGTGCACCATGATAAGTTTTTTTTTTTAAATGTGTCACAGATAATACAGTAAAACGATGTTTTTTTGTTCCCACGTGATGACTTTTTTTTTAAAAAAATGCTTCAAGAGTAGCTCTCACAAAACTACCTTTAAAAAATTTAACACAATAAGCCCTGGATATATTTGTTTCCTACTTGCTCTCATTGAAGTGATTTTATGCTTGTTAAATGAAACAACATATAAATTCTTTTCACAAAAAATGTTAACTAATTTTGAAAGAATAGAAGAAACAAAACAATAATATGTATGTTTGGTTTATAAAACAGTAGAATTATTTTCCCAGTCACTTAATTTAGATTACATGTAATCATAGAATATATATACACTCATGTCCATAAATTAAGGATAATGCAGTTCAGACAAAGAAAGAGACAGAAGCTAAACAAATTTGACTTATTTGTAAAAACTATTGATTAAACTAAAGGTAAAGAGCAAAAAAGATGCTATATGTTTGACATAATTAATAAAAATTTCGATTTTTACTCCCTGGGGCAAATTTCAAAAAAAGAACCTATTTACAAAAAAAAACAGTATAACGTGGTTAGTATGATGGTTAATACGGAGTGTGTCTCCCGGACGATGCAATACAGGCCTTACAACGCCTACGCATGCTGAGTATCAAATTATCAATCTGATCTAGGGGAATATTACACAACTCAGCAAGCAATGCCCTCCGAAGTTCCGGTAGACAGGTGGGAGGGGGTTGACGGGCTGCAATTCGTCGGCCAAGCATATCCACACATCATCTATTGGATTCATGTCCGGTGAGAATGCTGGCCAATCCATACGGGTGATATCCTCCGATTGAAGGCATTCGTCTACAATGTTTGCACACTAAGGACGAGCGTTGTCATCCATAAACAGAAATTCAGCACCCATGGCGCCCGAAGCAAACGTACATGTTGTTCCAGAATGACATCCCGATTGATGTGGTCTGTCATCGTTACACTCTGAACATGCAGGCCAGTTCTGGAACCAAAATAATTCCTCCCCAAACGAGCCATCCTGCACCACCGTAACGGTGTCGTTTAATGGTGTTCTCTTGGTGGTAACGTGTACATGGCGCTCTCCATATGAAAGTCCGGTGAGAATCAGACTCCAAACTAAACCTGGGCTCGCCGGAAAACATCACACAAGACCACTGTAGCGGTGTCCACAATGCATGCTCTCTACTCCAGGCTAATTGCAGGCGACAGTGAGTTGCGGTAAGGGGAACACATCTGACAGGCCTACGAGCATATAGACAAATGTGCCCTAAGCGTATGTACACAGTCTGCCTTGAAACTGTCGTACTGGTATCTGAAGAGAGCTGACGAGACAGGTCTGATGCTGTGCTACGTATGTTTCTTTTCAGTAACTTAAAAATACCGGTCCTCATTCGGCGTTGTAACTCGAGGGCAACCTGTGGTGTAATATCACATTACCATCATCTAGGAATCGTTACCAAAGCCTGGAGGTGACACTCTGGGTGATTCCAAGTTAATAGGATACTTCCAGCTGGGTACGCCCACATTCCAGTCGTCCGATAATTCTACCATGTAAAAGATCATCCAAATGCTTATTTTGTGCCATAACTATGCGGTTATTGTACTGAAAGGCTTTTAAAGCGCTTGTGAACAATTTTACTTCTTTGCCACTATTCCTTATATACCCCTCTCTTACACTCACTTCATTGTGACGTACTATCCGCGCCATCTGGTGGTTTCCTGTAATTTGCATATTCTTCTTCAAGATGTGTGTGATAATTCTACAGGTGAAATTTTTATTTTAGAGTTCAATTTCTGTGTGATTCTGAATTATCCTTAATTTATGGACATGAGTGTATATATGTGTGTGTGTGTGTGTCTGCCTTATTTTAAACAACCAAACAATGCAAATGAAGTGTAAATTACTTTTCGGATAAAAAAATTATGAAAAACAAATATATTATCTACTTTTTCAACAAATGAATTTCTGTCAAATTAACACTTTAAAACAGTTTTTTTCAAAAAAACTTACAGACAGTTTTCATATTATTTTATTTATAGTTTAAATAAAAGAAAAATAAAGCATTAAAATGCGAAATATTTTTTATTGCGATACATCTAGCAATGTCTTCGGCTAATAGTCCAATTTAATTTTATACACCGAGTTTCGTGTTACTATCTTCATTTGAAGTTGTGGGGAAAGAAATGCATTACGCTTCACCCTTGTGAGTCGGTTGTTTTGATTAAACATGAAGTTATGAAGATAAGGTAAAGTGATAGTGTGAATTATCTGCAAAATGTGATGGTTTGGCTAGAGTTTCGTTACATATTACACAAAATAGTCTAGATTTAGGTGATTCCCCAATAAAATGAAAACTCATCCTTATATAGCATCTGCTATGTTGTGCTTTTTTCTTTTGTTTTAATCATTTTGATTATTAATCCTTTGATTCTAGTCATGTGAAGTGGAAGTTTTCTAATATTTTTTTCGTCATCGTCCAGCGTTATTTCGAAATAATTTGCTGACAATGAAGAATTAACTCTTTTGACTGATTTTTTAATCATTTTGTTATTTTTGACAAAACAGCCGATATAAACCATTGATCTAAAAAGAAAATAATATGCAATAGTTATGAAACGTTATTAGTATGTGAACTTCAAACAACGCCACCTTGACTTATGTTACTAATCACAACTTAAATCCAACAAGGGCTAGAAGCGTCAGTCCAGCCGTCTGTTAATGGGCTTGTCTAGTTAAAAATTAAATTACATTTCTAGGAATAGTTTTTTTTTTAAACTTTATTTCTGCTCTTCAGTCAGAATTAAAAGCCACACGAAAAACAGATTGTCTAGTTCATGAAAAATAACTCTAAATGAGATGTCCAAACACTTGCCTCCTTTATCACACAATTACACACTTAAGAGCTCGTGCTGTAATGAAGTATTTTTCAACATACTTTTCATTTTATTTAAATCTTTAAATTATGAACAGTGATGTAATAATGTTTAATTATCAAAATAATAATATTCATATAAATTATTAACTATAATTTGAAAAAATTAATTATTTCGTTACTTTTTAGTTACCAATTAAAAATGTTATTATTACAATGTATTATTATATGTGAACCACTCTTTGGCACCACCATTGATTTACAAAACTAATTTTCCTTGGGTTTCTAAGTTGTAAATATAGCGATATTTAAGGAAATATATCGGGATATGAAGAATAATTTTCATTTTTATGACAACTTTCAAATCGATTAGAGTGATATTTTTTTCCAAGGCATGCCCTATTACGATCTGCAAAACAAAGCAAAATCCCAAATTCTTTAACAATTAAAAGTTTCTTAATATTTAAAGTAGACGCAAAATATTGGTCATATATTTTGGAAAGTATGGTTGTAAAATGTGCAAAAAAAGAAAATCCTGATTATGAAATTATGAATTCCTACAAGAGATTCGGTGTAATATTATACATCCAAAAGAGCACATCCTAAAAAATGAATGCCTACAACTATTAGCAACATGCCATAAAAAGAAAATACTATACAATCTCATACAATCAAAACTATTTGTATGAGGTTGTGTGATTTTGCTGTCAAGAAATAAATCCCTAAGATGCAAAATTTTTTTTCGGATAATTTCTATACCTCCCATGAATTATCATCTATTCTTGAGGAGAATCTCTTCTTTGCAGTTACTCTTGGAGCCCATATAATGTCGAAATGTGCTCTTATTCAATCTAAAGTGATATCGAAAATGGAAAGCCTGTTTTCAGACAGCAATTTTGATACAAAGAACAAAGTTATAGCAGTTAGATGGAATGACAATCGATTTGTTTCAGTAATGACCAATTTTGAAGAAACAAAAAGTGCATTAGAAACAAAAGATCGCACAAGGAAGAGTAAGGGTTCGAGTAAAACGGGATACAATACCAATATGCATTACATCTTATAATAAACCTAAAAACGATTTTATTCAGTTTAATAATCATACAGTAATTTTAATTTTGTTTTACTTCAATTTTAAAAAAAAATAGTGTAATAGTATACATTAATGCATTTGAAACCACGTTGTTGTCCCATTGAAATTTAATCAGCCATTTTTTTTAAATAATGATTATTTGCGTTTTGATGATTTTCGAAAACACATAGAAGTTTCTTAGGGAGTGTTTTTTACTCAAAGGGGGAAAAAAACCTAAGCGTTCTATCATTAAATGAAGATTTTCTAAGACCTGAAGAAAAACATATTGTAAAAGAGAATTCTAGAAAAATTATTAAAAAATTGTACTAAACAATATGCATTAAAATTAAGAATACGTTTTAAAAAAACCAGTGAGTGGCGGCTACTACACACGCGACTGGAGTTTACTCCTTAAGTACGGCTGTCTTTGATTTTAAAGCATAAAAACATAAGTAAACGTATCTCGCATAATACTAAAGCATGCGCTCACACACACACACATGTATTTTCTTTTTTCAGGTCATATTTTTCATATTGATTCGGTACAATAATATATATATATATATGTATATATATAATACTTATATAAATTATGTTACATAAATATATGTTACCCATAGTACATGAGTGCATTGTTATGAAGGTTGGTTTACATCTATATTAATATCAGTTTTAGTATTAATTACATTAAGGCTCTCTTAATTGTTAAACACTTAGACAAGAGGCCTGTGGTAACTAAAGTATGATTCGTGAACGTCAGTAGATACGTGATTTACGAATCATGAAAGCATCGCATCAATCGCATCCTAGCCGTTCCCAGTGCTCTATCACAAACAGAATTCAAATGAAGCTCTGATTTTTAAAAATGTACTACTCTCAATCCTTTAAATTTATCTAAATAAATATTGAAATCATCATCAAGTACGAGTGGAAGTAAACGATACTGGTTCTTCTGTAGTTTATAACAACCTTCTGTACATGCTAGTTATGTTTCGTGGATATAATCTATTATGTCAGTAAAATTCTGATTAAAAGCAATGCAAACTGTGACAAAAACAATGGGTTTACCTTTAGACAAAGTGAAACTCGTGGCACATATATCCTCAAATTAGATTTTGTTTAATTAAAGTACAAGGCATTCTACTGACTTAAGCATCATGATTGCCAACAAGCTGATGTTGTAAATTGCGAACGTTTGATAAAAAATAGCTGGATAGCTTGATGGAGCACATAGTCCTTTACGAAATCTAATCTCACGTCAGGGGCTTTTAGAGGACTGTAACGAGTTCAATTATTACCCAGTGTAATTAATGATAATTGTAATGTAAAATTTTACTAGTAAACACTATAGATAATGTAATACTTTCTAGATGAAATTGATTTAAAGTTAAATAAAAGCTCTTTAAAAACCTCCAAAAACCTGAGCAAAAGCTATTCTGGAAGTGGAGGAGATATCCTAACCAATCCGGGAGCAGCAAGCGACCAAGTTCCGAGAGTGTAAAAATTAACATAGAAGAGAGTAATTTAAACTGAGAGTGAAATGCCGTGATCCGATTTACAGAGACAGGAGTTCGGTTAATAGGGTATGTATAGACCTGATATGATCGTCATCTAATCAGAGCTTTCCTGCCGTTCAACAGTGTTGGCGGCGAGGAAAATTTAAAGTAAAGAAAATAAGATTTTACAGTTGAATAAAAATAAAAATAATCAAAATCAGGATTGAACAAAATATCTCTTTTGGTCTTCTTAAAAAAGAATAGGTAATGTAGGGGATAGTTTAATGAAGAGAAGAATTTTCGTGATTATTAACATTATTGAAGAATTTTGTAGTAATTTTTCTAATTGTTTGTCTGATAGTAGGGGTTTTACAAGCTTTTCTTAAATCTTTGTTTCTCATGTACCAATGAGCAAAGATAATTTGTCTGAGACTTAAATTTTAGGTACTTTCGATATAATTAATATTGGTTGTTGCTGCATGCCCCATACCGGAGAGGCATAGGTGAGAATGGGTTTCAGTATCAGGGTGTAGATAAACAGTTTGTTATGTCTACTTGATTTAGACTTTCTGGAGATTAGGGGATAGAATTTATGCCCGACAGCCTTAAATTTATCTTCAATATATGTTATATATTGTCAGAAAGTGAGTTTTTTTATCAATAATGACACCAAGATATTTGGTGTGCTGATACCAGGGAATTCTTTGATATTGCAGGGTGATTTCCGGTGGGAGTTTTTTTTTAGAAAAGAAGACTGCTTCAGTTTTTGAGGTAATCAGGGCGATTTTCCATACAGAGAACCAAATTGCCAGGTTAGTTACTTGTTCAATGATATTATTAATTAAAGTGTTTTATTCATAGTGGCATGAGATTATAGGTGTGTCATCTGTGTACATACAAATTCTAGTGTTAGGTCTTTTAATGATATTCCCATAAATGTTAAATAATACGGGCCCCAGGATTGACCCTTGTGCAATTCCTGCTTTACCTAGTTTTTCTTGGGAGTGAGTGTGGTTGATTTTAACAGTGGAATTTCTATTGCAGATATGGGAGCTAATTAGGAGTATTAGTAAGGGTGTAATTTTGTAGGTAATCAGTTTAAAGAGTAGGTCAGTGTACCATACTCTGTCGAAAACTTTTTGTATATCAAGGAAAACGGCAGCCGTGCACTGGTTCCTATCATTTGCTTCTTTCATAAACTCAACGGAATAATTGGTGAGTGGTGGAAAGACGAGGCCGGTACCCGTGTTTCTTCGGAATATTTTGGCTTTCCAGCTAGTCGTTGAGCCTGGCTAAGATAACTCTCTCAGCTAGTTAAGTATTGGAGTAAAAATATTGGTCTACTTGATTCTGGGGCTGTTGAATCATACCCAGGTTTATGAATCGGTACTACAACTGCAGTGTTCCATGACTTGGGGAAATATCTTAATTAAAAAATATTGCTAATGATGTTAGTAATTTTAAAAATTGATAGTAACGGTAAGTTTCTAAGCATCTTGTTACTAGTTCCTTCTCTGCCAGGGGATTTCTTAATTTTGGTCTTTTTGATTATATTAATAGTTTTAGATGGCAGAAGTGGAGGGAAGGGGTCTGTATTATTGGTGTTAGTAACAAATTATGCATCCATAATGTTTATAATGACTTTGTCTTTGTGTGGGTTCTGTATATCGTTTAGTTGAAATTAAATCTCGAGCGATTGAACAATAAGTTCCTTTTTGTGTGTGCCACTGAGAGCAGTACCTATCGAGCCATTAACGGTAGTTCCGGTAGATAGTGGGAGGGGGTTGACGGGCTGCAATTCATCGGCCAAGCATATACCACACATGCTCTATTGGATTCAAGTCCGGTGAGTATGCTGGCCAATCCATACGAGTGATATCCTCCGATTGAAGGCATTCGTTTACAATGTTTGCACGGAGATGACGGGCATTGTCATCCATAAACAGAAATTCAGCACCAATGGCGCCCCGAAACAAACGTACATGTTGTTCCAGAATGACATCCCGATAGATGTGGTCTGTCATCGTTACACTCTGAACATACAGGTCAGTTCTGGAACCAAGAATAATTCCTCCCCAAACGAGCCATCCTGCACCACCGTAACGGTGCCGTTTAATGGTGTTCTCTTGGTGGTAACGGGTATCTGGCACTCTCCATATGAAAGTCCGGTGAGAATTAGACTGCAAACTGTACCTGGACTCGTCGGAAAACATCACACAAGACCTCTGTTGTGGTGCCCACAATGTAAGCTCTCTACTCCAGGTTAATCGCGGGCAACAGTGAGTTGCGGTAAGGGGAACACATTTGACAGGCCTACGAGCATATAGACCAATGTGCCCTAAGCGTCTGGGTAGGTTTGCCTTGAAACATTCCTACCAGTAGCTGAAGAGAGCTGACAGATAGGTCTGATGCTATGCTCCGTCTGTTTCTTTTGGCACTAACTGTCAAATACCGGTCCTCATTCGGCGTTGTAACTAGGGGGCGATCTGTGCTGTAACATCTACTCACAATACCATCATCTTGGAATCGTTGCCAAAGCCTGGAGATGACACTATGGGCGATTCCAAGTTCCTCGGATACTTCCAGCTGGGTACGTCCACATTCCAGTCGTCCGATAATTCTATCGCATAAAAATCATCCAATATTTCCTTTGTGCCATAACTCTGCGGTTATTGCAATGAAAGATTTTTAAAGCGCTTGTGAACAATTTTACTTCTTTGCCACTATTCCTTATATACCCCTCTCCTACACTCTCGTAATTGTGACGTACTATCCTTGTCATCTAGTGGTTTCCTGTGATTTGCATATTCTTCTTCAAGATGTGTGAGATAATTCTACAGGTGAAATTTTTATTTTAGAGTTTAATTTCTGTGTGATTCTGAATTATCCTTAATTTATGGACATGAGTGCATTGTCTTTTATATTTCCCCGTATATTTTTGTACCTTAATTTTAATGCAGTGCAAATAGCAGAAAAGATTGTGGAGGTGGAGGAGTAAGTTTACCGAATTTGTCTTTCCGTGTGAATATGCTAGTGAGCAAAAGGAGCTGAAAGATGTTACATAATGCAAAATAGTGATGAATCAGTCGGAATACGTCATTAGCGATGAATATAAAACCGGATGACTAAGAGCAAGGCTGCCAATGCCACCGTGTGTCTGAGATTACAAATCTGACATAGCAACATTGTAGCATTGACATCCAGTCATCATTTGGCCGATGAACTGCGATGTTGAACTGTTGGGAGACTGCAGGTAGGAAAATCTGATAGAAAGGCTAGGCGGCTGAATTCGAGTCCTTTTGTGATTCATAGACTTTGACAATAATTTCTAACCACAAATTCGGCATCCAGGAGTCTCAGTTTAGGACTGCCACATTCTACCACGCGTTCTGATGAGCGACATTTATCAATATGCGCACGTAGGAATAGAATTGAAACTCCGATTTAACTAAGATCCTCCTTCGTTACAAGCTCCAGAAATTTAGTATCAATGTCAACCATGTGTTGAAGGCTTCACAAACGTGTTCTTTATGTTAGGTGACCAGCCATTTTTTTTTTAGTCCCACGCACGATACTCCATAGGAGGAAATATTTACGGTGGGCACCTCCTTTTGACCACTGGACACGTGATCAATGGACGGCTGTTCTCTTTACGGATGAGACCAGGTTTAGTCTCGGAAGCAATGGAAAGTGTTTTTTCATTTGAAGATAACATGGAACTCATTTTTATCCATGACACAACTATGAAATAGATACATATGTCTGAGGCAGTGCCTGTGTTTGAAGTGGTTGAAGCACAGACTTCCATGTCTTTTCCCATGGAAGTGTTGATGTCCACACCTATGGAGATGTCATCTTCGATGCCTATATGTGCCCTTAAGCCGGGACAATAGGCAATGTTTTCGGGCAACAGGTTAATAATCCGAGATCACATATGGCTCGCATTGTGGAGGCTTATCTTCAGCAGGAAAAAATTCAGCACATGCAGTGGACAGCTCGATCCCTGCATCTTAACCCTATAGAGCATGTTTCAGACACTATAATGACGTGCAGCTGAACTCAATTTTCTCCTGGGACCTTAGCCACGCTTCCAATTGCTTTTCAAGAGCAATGTCTCACACACTTTCCCCACAGAATAATTGAGAGGATCACACATCGCTGTATATGCTGTTTTACTTCTCTGGGGTATTATACTCTATATTAAAGGTACTTTTCTCTTACCAAACTGATGCATTTGATTTCTTTATTCTATACAAATGATAGTCTCTATTACATCATAATTGTCTGGGGATTTCTTTCCATGCCTTTTTTTTTCTTGTGTGTAGTATAATGTGTATAAGTTTCATTAAATTCTACGAATACCTTTTTGAGCTATTGTCATTTTTGTGATTTTTCCTTAATTTATGATAACCAGTGTAATTAGGTTCAACTTACATAAGCCTTATTACAACTCAAGTTTTGTGCAAGTGAGTGTTTTATTCAAGTCAAACGTTGAAAATACAATAGAACTATCAAAGACAACCTCTTAATTTTACTCCTCAGTCAAATTATACTGGCGACAAGAGCCTGAACTGACACCCATCTTTCCTGTACAAAGCAGGCGTGAGGACTTTCCACAACCAGAAATTTAATATAAACAAACTCTTCACGGGGGAGTCTTCGATGATACATCGACAAACGCCAGAAAGGAATTTACAATCATGAATACTGAACTAACACAGTCATTTACGCTTTCTGTATTTTCATTTTTTCAGATATACATCACATTCAACAAATATCCTTATAATTAATAATTTGTAAATCATCAATATCCAATATATATATATATATATATATATATATATATATATATAATTTATGTTTCGAAATTTCTTAATTACTATTTACGCTCGCCTCAAAAAAATGTGCGTAAATGTAAATATGATTTAAGAGTGATAAATTTTAATTTTACGCAGGAGGATACTTTGAATGTCAAATTTTTAGTTTTAGTGATAGATAAAAGTGAAATATTAACAAACAAATGAATGGTTGTCAAGATGTGCAAAAAATAGTAAAATTAAATAAATAAAAACAAGAATTAAATATAAGAAAACTTTGTATTGTGTAGATATTTGGAGTTTGTAGTAAATAAAAACAGTTCTATATATGAAGATTCTACGAAAAATTATTTAAACTACTCATGATTGGAGTAAAATTATTATCAATGCACTGTGTATCCTGTAGAAGAGCTCCTATTAAGTAAGTTAATTAGCAAAATACTTGAGTTTTTGAAGTAAAAGTTTAAATTATTCATATAATTAACCTGATACAAATACATGGTGTTTACTGGTATAAGAAATCAAACCTGGCAGATGTAAAAATTATGCTTCTTGAAACTAAGATTTATCTTCGCATTGAAAATCCTTCTTTCGTGAAAAATTATACTTAAAATACAGAACAAATTACTGGTGAAATATATATATATATATATATTTCACTCACACACACACATCTCTCTCTTTCTCTCTCTCTCTCTCTATATATATATATAATCAAAATTTCTCAACAAGAGAGAGATGAATTAACATGATTAATACTTAAAAGAATAGCAATTGCTAGATAACCAGACAACAGAATTTAAAAGGAGATATGAAAAATTGAAATAACATAGCAGAATATAAAATAATGGTTGCTACAGTATTAACAACATTGCTGATTTAGGACAAATTGTATACAAAAAAATTCCTCTTAAAAAAATTTCTCTGTATAAAAGTGGGGTTGAACATGATTTTTGACCAGCCATCCTTCCCCCTTTTTGTTAATAATACCGAGCAAAACCAAATGGAAATAATGGATTAGGAAATCTAAATCCATTATAAGAAGAAGGTAACTTACCTAAAAATTGCATACAGAAATGCAGAGCCCGCGCTAAATCTGAGTACAATAAACAAGTCATTGATAGATTCTGGACCCAAATACAATTTCAAAACAAAGCAATGGCTGAAAAATAGCACTTAGCAAAAGTACGAAAATAATAGAAATAATAAAATAAGAATTGTAAACATACTACCATTATCTTAGAGACTCTAATATGATTTAAAAGTGATAATAAATTTTTAAACAATTAAGTTTATCTAAAACTAGAAATCGGGGGTATTTAAAACTATCTAGGAAGAATAATAAATCTATAATATTAACCTGATAAAACTGTGGTAATTTAATCCTTACTATTTAGAATTTCTTTATTTAAATATCTATTAATAAAATTAATAGGGTAGTTTTGAATTAAACAGTATTTAGTAAAATGTTTATAGTTTTTTATTTTTTCTGATTTATTAGAAACTAGAAATTTATTGCGTAGTGTGTGATTAATAACAATATTTCTAAGTACAGATACATGCAAATTACTCTCCCAATGCGGTACTTTAATAATATTGAAATTAAATTCTTCTCGTTTATCATAAATATTATTAACTATTTTATTATCTTTTAATTTAATTTCTATATCAGAAAATTTGCTTCATAATTGTTACTATTTGTCTGAATTAAATTAAGATATTGTGGATAAAAATTAATATTAGGTTTAAAGTTGTCTTGCTTGCCAAAAATGATTATATCATCTATATAACGAAAAAAGTAATATTCTAAGTTGTTGTCTGTGTGAAACTATTTTCAAAATAATGAAAATATAAATTGGCAAGACAGTTGCTATATATATATATATATATATATATATATATATATATATATATATATATAGATATACATATACATATACATATATATATATATATACATGTGTGTGTTATTATCATATATATGTATATATAATTCACTATCATATAAAATTTACCAATAATTTTCTTATTGAAGGCCTTATTTTAGACATATTTTGATTACATATTATTGCATTTTAATAATATTGCATGATAAATACATTCATCTCTTAAGCTACATAAAATGAAAAACCAAGTAAGAATAAAATATTTTTTGAAAGTTGCATAAATGTTTTATTGTAAAAAATGTTTGTAGAGAAAGAGAGCTCCTTGATAAAATATTTTATTATAAAATTAAACATTAAAAAGCCATTCATTATAAATTTTCTTTGTGGAAATTTCATTACTTTTTGATACCATAATTCTTTTTAAGCATATAAAAGTGGGAAAAATCCAAAATAATATGGCAGTTTTCACATTTCTGCAGTTAATATGAATTAAAAATCAACAACATGGCAAATTGGCTTGGGAATGCCATTCATTACAAAATGTGTCTCCTGGAAAAATTGTTAACTTATTAATGTCTATAACTTTTCTTTTTAAAATATTAACGGAAGGAAAAATAATTATGACAGCGTATCTTACTATTGTTATTTTTCTAAGAGTTTAAAAGAATCCTTATTTATCTAATGTGTAGAATAAATATTTATTTTTGAAGTTCAATCTTTACTTTAAAAAAGATCACTTTAACTTTATAACAGGCAATTCATCCTTAATTGGTATCAAATCTTACCATTTTTAATTACGTCGTTTTTTCTGTTAACTCAACAAGATTTTAAAAAATGAAACTTTTCCCGGCAAGGAAATTAATCATTAACTTCAGTTCTTTCTTAAATAAACCAATAAGAAAATAGTTAAAAGAATTTTCGCTAAGCAATTGAATATTTTTAATTAATAAAACTGTATTTTTATTTTTAATATTTTTTTTCATGAATTTTTTAGTTACATAATTTTTAATTTCATCATAACTTATTATGTAAAGTAGTTTTTTACATAAAATAGAGGGGTTTAAAATGTTTCTAGAAAAATAGGTGTTACAGATTTTATAGTTATACATTATTTTTTAAGTATTACAAAACAAAAACGTATTAAATTTAACCATGATATATATTACAATCAATTTAATGAAAATAAAATATTATATGTATAAGAATTTATTTAGATTCTTTGAAGATGTCATTTAGTACAAAGTTTCTTTTTTAGAAAAACCTGCACGAGTGAGTTTTTACTAATGTTTCACTTAAGGTCACGCAAGGACTTTTGGCGATCTACATGAACCGGCACTTTATTTCTAACTTCCACCACATACCAATGTAAGGACTTTGGTCTGCGACTTTGTAGTCGTGTTGCCTTAGTGGTCAATGTCTCATGACCAGCGTGTCAGGAGTTCGAGTCTAGTGCTGTTAAAGAACCCTCGTGTAAAGGGGGCTGACACACGTTAAATCTGTGGAGTCCCAAACTGCCTCCAGTTGGTGTGCTTAGGGGGTTAGAAGAAGGTGGTTTCACATCTCAGGCGTCATCTTCGTCACTTGACCATTGGTCAAAATTACAAGTTTAGTCGCCAATAGCCATCATGCAGCCGTAAAGTGAGCTGCAATATTTCACTCAATCACTTGAAAAACGATTTAAAATAGTGTAAAAGTTCAATTCAGTTGATTAAAAAAAATACCTAATTTATTGTTATCCTTAAAATACAGTTTGATATTTAAGTGATTTATAAGAAAACTGATGATTACTTGTATATTAATTAAAGGTTAATTTGTTCTGTTTTTAAGAAATAATATAATTTTATGCGAGAAAATGGAAAATAACATAATATGTACGATTTGATCACTGTCCAAAATAATAACAGTATACTGATAATTAGTTTTTGCTTTCCTAAATTATTACATTTAATTATTTTGAAATCAAGGATAAATCAATTTATACGAGCGAAACTATGGTTTATATAGAGTAACAATTCTGAAACTATATGAAATAAAATTTTCACTATTTTAAACGATTCACTTTAGGACGTTTAAACTGCCACTGGGTATGAGAGAATTAATATGTGCATGCACACGCAACTTGCTTTTGTCAGTTATTTGCAAGTGAAAATGTCACGCGTTTCTGAGCGTATAGCGCTTGCGAGGGCTTACTGTGCGAGCCTTAACAACAGCCCGACTGCGGCTCAAACGAAGTTTGCAATCGAGTTCAAATTGAAGACAACCGATTCAATTTGGCTAAAAATCAAGAATTTGATTTTCAAGTTCGAGAGAACGGGTAGTATTCGTGATGACAGTGTTGGCAATGTCGGTCATCAAAAAAGAAGGAAAACGCCTGAAAACATCGAGAAGACACGTGCTGTCTTTCAAACCAGCCTCTGGAAATCGATCAGTCGAGCTGCACTAGTATAAATCAATCGGAAAGCACTGCGAAAAATTGTTATTGAATATTACTGCATATCTTCCGATAAAAAATTCATACTCATCAGCCATTAAACCCCAGAACCATGTAATATCGTTGGTAATTCGCGAACACTATTGTCCACATAATTGATGAAATGGACTTTGATAGAAATGTGGTTTATTCCAGCGACGAAGTCCCCTTTCATTTGGATGGGTTAGTCAGTAGGTAAAATTATCACATTTGGGGGAATGATAATAGCCCCTGATAAACCATAAGACTGATAACCCATCCACCCTCAACAGGTGAATGGGTGGAGTGCAATCTCCTGTCACGGAATAATCAATGTGATATTCATTGACGGCGCGGTGGAAACTTAACGGTACGTGAAGGTTTTGGAAAATGATTTCATATTTCTTATCCAAAGTGTTCCAGATTTCAGCGAGATGAGATTTATTCAAGATGGAGATCAGCCCCATTGAAGCATGAATATGTTTGAGGACCTGCACGAGCACTTTGGGGACCGCATTCTGGCTCTGGGTTCCCCAGAGACTACCCACATGGGTTTCAGTTGGCCGCTATATTCTCAAGATCTAAACGAATGCAACTGCTTTTTGTGGGGCTATATTAAAGACGTGTACAGAAGAGTTTCTCAAACTGTCAGGCGCCCCCTCCCCCTAGAGGGGCATGATACCCTTACAAGGAGGGGAGCGAGCATATGGGACAGTTGAAAATAAAAAAAAATTAATAATTACAAATTTACTGAAAGGAAACAAAGCAAAATACATTCTGACATAATAAAAGTAAAATACCCATTTACACTGGTATAATATACATTTAAATGCATCAGTACTGCACAATGTATTTGATAAAAAATACTACACTGATGCCCAAAAGTTAAGCATGAATCGTAAAATGCAAAAAAACATGGAGTAAATATTCGTAAAATTATTCCACATTTCTTGTGGATATTAATTGGGTGAAGAAGATACATTGGGTTTATACAAAATTTTGCAGTCGACTACGTCGTGCGCGAAATACCGGCACATGTCGGAACGCGGAGAAACCGATTCACGCCGCATAGGCAGTTCAGACAAGTTTCGTGCAACTGCTGTGCGAAGGAACGTTGTTAACAATCAAACAAGGTAAATGATGGCACAAAGACACCATGTTTACGAAAGGAAGAATCGTTGGAATGCTGGAATCCTCACGATCACAAACCGAAGTGTCTCGAATTCTAAATATGGACCAGTCTGTGATTTCAACACTATGACAGAGGTTTCAAAGAACGGGAGAAGTTACCAGACAACCAGTATCAGGTCTACCAAGAGTCACAACCCATCGCCAAGACGGATATCTGGCAATAAGTGTGGGACGTCAGAGGGGCAGTACTGCCAGAACACTGGGTTCGGCGCTCACAGTCGCCACAGGAATACGAATTTGGAGACAAATAGTTTACAAGAGACTCAATCATGCTGGCCTGTATGCCAGAAGACCAGCAGTTTGTCTTCCCCTCTCGTCTGCGCATAAACGCGCTCGTTTGAACTGGAGTTTGAAACATCAGCATTGGAATGTGGTAGATTGGGCCAATGTGATGTTCAGTGACGAGTCCCAGTTTAGTCTGAGTAGTGATTCTCGGCGGGTAATGATATGGAGATAACTTGGAACACATTTTGAACCAAGAAAAATAACAGAAAGACATTTTCCATCAAGGGGAGTAATGGTACCGGCAGGGCTTGTCTTATACAAAATTTAATACTTATCTTGATAGTTTGAACTGTTTCTAATTAAAACTGTATTGTAGCCTTAGTGTAAAATACATTTTTACTGAATTCAATACATTGTTACTGTATGAATGGGGCCGCGATGATAATTATGATTAAAAATTGAGTCGCAAGTATTGAAAGTTTGAGAAGCACTGATGTATATCAATAACCCAAAATCATCGAGGAGCTGAAAAGAGACATTCAGGAGGTCATCGAAAGCATCTATATTTCGACGCTTCAGCGGGTCATGCACAATTTTGCTATACATTTGCGCCTTATCATTGACAATGATGGCAGAAATATCGAGCATGTCATCACTTAAATCTGAATATCTAATGAGATTTAGATGTTGAACAAAGTGAGAGTAGTCCATAGATTGAGACTAATTTATGTTTTATTTCATAGAGGTCAATATTGTCACCCTATGAATATCTTCCCTGAAAGCTCCAGGTCAAAAAAAAATTTTACTGTGTTTTCTTAAACGCACGGCTGTTTATTCCACAAGTACGGTTGTCTTTGATTATATATTTGGCAAAAACCGAGTAAATAAATGCATCTCATATAATACTGAAATGATGCAAGTGTTTTCTTTATTCTATTAACATTTTTCATAATTATTCGTTAAAATAATAATAATAATGTTAATATTTATAATATATATATATATATATATATATATATATATATATGACAGGTCCCAGGCCTGCGGGTTAAATGATGAGGCATCTTCTATTATTAATTCTTCTTTTTATTTCACTACAATAATCTAATATCCAACATGGCGTCTCTTGGGCGCGCAACACTATAGAACAATAGACGGTAATTCGGCCAGGAGTCCAGCAGCTACTTCTCTCCAGTACGCGTTCGCCCTCGTCAGCGCTCGCTCCACCTTTAAATAGGCTTACTTACCCACAAATCCTTACGCGATGATAAAGAGTTTGCTCTATTTTTATTTATTACTCCCTTAATTTTAAAGTCAAGTAATTTTATCATTTCAAACCTGACATATATATATACTTAAATTTATTACATTACTCATTGTTAAGAAGGTTTATTTACTTTACTATTAATATATCTCTCACTTTGAGTATTTATTACAATAATACTCTCACCATTATTAATCACTGTAGCTACCGGATTTTGGTACTAAAGTATGATACCTAAACTTCGGTAGATATGTGATTTACGAAACATCGCATCAATGGTTACATTAAACCTAGTCGCCCCAGCGCTCTACCAGAAACAAAAACCAAATTAATCTGCGAATTTAAAATTGTGCTAAACTCAATCGTCCACATTTTACTGAAATCAGTATTGAAATTACCCCCAAGTATGAATTGTAGTTCAAGATGCTGTTTCTTCAGTAGCTTAAAGAATCTTTCTGTATATGTGCTTACGTTCACATTCATAACTGTATACATATATATATATATATATATATATATATATATATAATAATATATATATGGAAGAAATTTATATAAAATATAGAACATAACAGGAAAAAAAGAAAAAAAAATTAAGATCACAAATCTAATGAAATACAAATAAGAACCTAGCGAGTCAAAATGCAATTTCGGACTTAGGACCGAGTAATTGGGGTTAAACTAGTTTGAAGGCGCCAACCTTCCCCTTTGCAACTCGGTAGGAAAGACCAAAATAAAATAAATAGAAATTTAAAGTATAAAAATTCTAAGTATAAAAAAAAAATCAAAAGTATAAAAAATCTCATAGAAATATGAAAGAACAACCGACTACTATTAAGCAAAAAATTCTCCCAAAATGTTTAAGCAGAAAAATATGAAAAGAATTACCTAGTAAAAGGATTCTTCCAAAAAGATTTTAAAACTTCTGCTCATAGAGCTTATTCCAGGAGATCCAACACTCTTGAAACCGATGGAAAGCTTTTATATGTTGTGATAAAAATCTAAATTGCACTTAAACGCATCCTTTATACCAGCTTGTAAGGAAGACGCCAAGAAAGATTACATTCAAATTTGGTAGGCTATAACTTGGTTGGTTGTCACAAATGTAGAAAATTGGTTGGTTGTCAAAATGTAGAAATTTCGTTTGGTTGCTAAAAATGTAGAAATGTTTCATTTTATAGGATTTTTAAGAAGGGTGTTTAAAAAATAAACTGTGTGAAGAGTGTTAAAACAGAATCTTCACAGCAAAACCACTAAAATGCTGACTTTGAAATCCTATTGTTGTATGGTGGTTTTGAAATCAGAAATAGCAAGACGATTAATGTATTTGTGATGAATATATGTTCTTAAGAAGTTAAAAGGATAGTCATGATCTAAGCAGCATTGGAAGAATTTCTTGATATTATTAAATTTATCTATTTTGTTGGTAGTTAAGTTATCATTCCTAAGTAAAAAATTCAAAACAATATTTCTGTAAATTGATAGATGCAAATTGCTGTTCCATACAGGAATTTTAATTACATGGAAACTAAAAGAATCTCTTTTGTCATAAATGTTACAGACTACTCTATTGTCAATAAGATGCAAGTCTAAATCTAGGAATTCAACCATATTAGAGTTAAAATTAGTTTTAAGAAGGTTGAGATTGTCAGGGTAGAACATAATATTTGGATTGAATTCACTATTTTAACCAAAAATAATTATATCATCTATATAATGGTATAGTAAGAAAGATTCATCAAAAATATGATCAATTTAAAAAAAAATGTAAATATAGGTTAGCTAAACTATTACTGGCAGGACCAAACTGAGGTAATCCTCTGATCTGTTTAAAAAGATTTTGATCAAATGCTATGAAATTTTCTTGTAAAACAAGATTAACCAGGATATCAAATTTTTCCTTTTTCATTGAATTATGCAATTCATATTTATCATAAATTAAATGTAGTATATATATATAGTATAGTATATATATAGTATATATATAGTATATATATAGTATAGTATATATATGTAGTATATATATATATATATATATATACTTAGCATTTATAATAATAAATATGATTTGAAATCTTCATTATTTACATTCATCATATAAGAAAAACATTTAAAATTGTAGAAACGTTTCAACATTTGGTCCTTTCATTTGATTCTTTCCTTACATCATACATTAAGAGAATGTTTGATAAACAGAAGAATTTTTTATGTAAAAACGGAAACGTGCCTGATATAAAATGTATAATAAAAACAAACATATTCATTATCTTATTATAATAGTTTTCTTGAGATTTGAAATCTTAAAATTGGTTATTAATAATCATTTTCAAATTTCTCATGACAGCCGTTTGCTTAAAAAAAAGGAACTGTAGCAAAAGTCTAGTTTATGGAAATCGGCAAAAGAAAAAAAAAAGAACGCAGGTGGCTATATAAAGAGGAAGGGGGGGGGGTAAGCTTTTAGGAGTTGTCTTTCTCTCTTTACTTTCATAACTCTTTACTCAAACGCTTGAATTATTTGGAAGGTTAACCATACCGCAAACAACAGTAATTTTGAATAAAAAAAATGCTGCGGAAATTATTTTTGTAAAAAAGATATTAGATGAAAGACAAAATAATTTTTTTTTCAAACCGTAATTTTTAAGCAAATCTTTCAATTTTTTGAAGAAATACGGATAATAACGTTTGATAAAGGGAATAAAGTTTTATTTGATTATTTTTATAAATGATGAAGTTTTTTAATGTTTAGTTAGAATTTTGAGAAATTTGGTCAAATAGTAAAAAAAGGTTTTGGCACTTTATATTTTAAATCACTGATTCTAAGAGACCAAAGTATGGACTTTTTTAGTATAGAATATCGATTTATTATATCGATAAGAATACCGTACAGAACTTTTGAAAAATTATTTTCATAAATATGCATACATATTTACTTATTTTAGAAAAAAATCGTAACAAATGAAACATATCGTTGTTATTTTGAAGAGAAAAAAAAACACTATACCGTATTGTAGAGGAATAAATTATCTTTCCGTTTCTGTAATTATTTTTGTCTGATTTATAAAAGAAAATATGGATTGCAATTTCAAAAACGAAGAAAAAGTAGGAATTCTTTCTTCTTTCTTCGGATTGGATTTGGCGCATGCACAGAAGCTCGCATAACGCTTTTTTGTTCACGATTTTATAAATTACCCCTCATGAAATTCCCATACCGGGGGCTTTAAATGAAAATTGATTCTTAAGGATTATAAGCACCAAAAATTGTTTTTATAAAAATATTCAATAAGAGATTGTAACAAATCTGTATTTTAAAAGTAATTTATTTGTTTCATATTTAAACGTCGTTCTAAGAAAATTATTAACCTTTAAATAATGATGTAATGATACAATCATAGAAATAATTTAGTTATTAAAATAAAGCTTAGAAATTGTCCATGGTTTTTATAGCAATGCTTCTAATACACATTTCTCTAATTTCTGAAAAAAATATCTTCGTACTAACACCATAATTATAATAATAATGCATTTTTTAAAAAAATTACTAGTGCTAATATTAGTGAAGGTATTAATTAACCAATGTATGTTACTCATGAGTTTACTAGTTAATACAAGTATAGAAATAGTGAACTAATCAATAATATCATACTATGCTTATGTGTTTTTGAACAGTAATAAAATATCTTTCTGTAATAATTAGTGTTAATATGAAATTTATAAATGTATTTCTTTAATAAATGGAAGTATTTTTGCTTAAAACATTATATAATTCAATAAAAAATAAGTAATGTTCCACTATTCAAGAGATTTTATCATGTAAAATTCAAAATTTTCTTCTAAAAAATGCAATAATATCCAAGTTTTACTTCTTTCAATATTTACATTTCTGTTCATTTTCTTCTTATTTACTTTTCTGTACTTACATTTTCTTCTTATTGATGACTCCCATACTTTATATAACACACGAAGTAATTATGTGAATAATTTAATAAAATTATTAGAATCCAATAAGTATTTTATGTAAAATTAATATAGTAAGGATTTTTATATTTGATTAAATTATACATTAAAATGGGCTATGGATTTTTGATTTACTTTTGTTTTACATAAAATTAACATTTAACTTAGTCCTTTCATACATTTATAAAATTTCATATGTATCATTTGTAAAGAGTAAATCGAGGAAATGAATTATAGATACAGTTTAAACAATTAGTCTATAAGTAGTCAGTTTTTATTTACGAGAACTAAAGCATGATTAAAAAAAATTCACGAAAAAACACTTTAATGATAGTAAAGTTCGAGGGAATACTTCAGTGTTCAATAGATGAAATAGTTATACCGTCACAGAACATGTAACATGAAAAAAAATCTGCAAACATTACAACTTGAAATAACCTTTGAGAATCCTTGGTAAAATACTCCTTTACGACGTCACGAAGGAAACTGAGAGGAAGTTTCAAAATAGCTCTCTGTAGGAATAAAATGTTATGGTTCAGACATAAATCCATCGATATAAGTATGCGTCTGACAGCCGAATCATTTCTTCTACTGAAATATTTTTAAAAAAACCCGTGGCTGTGAAGTTGAAATAAAATGTTTTTTCAATGAAATTTTGATCATACATTTTTAGTCGAGCCTCGAGTATAACTTAATGAAAAGAGTTACAAAGTTTATTTATGAAATAAGCGCTAAGCATGTAGCATTATAATTTTTAACTAAATGAATTTTTATTCATAAAATTCATTCACCCTGCTCTTTTTCTGTTTTTCTCTTGAACATTATAGCAAAAATCATGAAAACTTTAACACCCAGTTTAATTTTATAATTTCAAAGGAAAAACTATATTAACGCCAATTCTTATTAAGTATATATATTTAAAGCTTAAAAATATTAAATTTAAATATAATATTTAATATATATATATATATATGTTTTAAGTATATATTATATGTGGTTACAATGATACATGTACGTTTTCCAACCGCAATGTCTGAGCAATGTAGCCTAATCACTGGTACCATTTTTTCTAACTGAGGCACTATATTTCGTCCCCACATACTGTTATTTTTCTCGGTCGACCATTGATATTTTTTTTCCTTCTTTACCTGTCATTTGTAAAGGTTTCCCTGCTTTTGAATATAGGCATTTGTCAGTACGAAACTCAAGAGCAGCATTCTTTAAACTATACCATGATTCAAGTTTGGCGATAATTTTACCACGCATAAAGAAAACGTAATGGTTCCTTACAGTCATTATGGGCGTATGATTTTACTTTCAAGTGCTAAAAATGTCTGAAAACATGTATTTTAAAAAATTGTCTTGTCACTGAGTTTGCGTTTTCCCCACGTTTGTGAGCCGTCACTTCCTTTCTGGTGATTATTGTGTTAAACATGTATCACATTTCTACTGCAGTACTTTTTCAGTGAAGTAGTCGAAAAAAGCCGATAAGAATTCCTTGTTGGAAAATGCAATTGCTTCTCTCCTATCTCTCTCTAGCTAGGTAATGTACAACCAACATTTCTAAATTCTTCATATACTTCGATATAATGTGCGGAATCACCTCTAAAGTCTGATTCTTTGGTAAGTGTGCAGAAGTGACGGAAGATATTTCCTCCAGAGCCAACCATAATTGCAAAAACGTGCTAATGCAAAATTTATTGCATGAATTTAGTTTCCGATTACATCTAATGTGTGTTCAATTTCCTTCCTGTTTGGATCTCTCAAAATTCTCATAGCTTTTGACTAATGTATTTATTACGGAATATGCCCACGGAACAATGGGTTAAATTGAAATTAAAAAAGTAAAAATGAGTAACTATGTGAATGTTTAGATGATGGAATGCGTTATTGAATTATCGGTTGGCTAGACTCAAGACATTCTCAAATCTGCATTTGTAGATAACGCAATTTAATGTCAAAAATCATATTGAACTTACGGAGACATTTTCAGGATACTGGATCCATTAACAGAAAGCTTGGACAAGGTCGCTCACGAACTACGGTGACCATTTGATCATTACGGAGAGGCATAACAGGGATTAAACAGCTTCTCAGCTCTCTTCTAATTTGTAAGCGGTCACATAAACCCGAGTTTCAAGGGTGACTGATTCTGGAAAACTTCATGAGAGAGGGTGGTTTGTAAGACCTTTTATTTGTGACCCATACCCTTCTGCGAATGTAAGAGTCGGTATAATAGTTTGAAGATATCATAGAGAGTGGAGCTTGGAACAAGAGTCGAATGTTCTCTTCATGGATGAGACCCGGTTCAGCCAATCTGGTGATTTTCGGAATACTTTCACATGAAGAGAACCAGAAACCTGCTACCTGGCATCTAATGATTCAAGAAATCGACTTTAAAGCATTTAAAGATTGATTGTCTGGGCAGGAATCAAGTTGGATGGCCACATACACCTAAATGTCTTTAAAAGGTGCTTTGCGACTGCAATGAGGTATTGGAATGATGTCTTGGAGCCCTATTTTCCTTTTTTTATGAGTGTAATTTCCCCTGATTTTATTTTGATGAATGACAATTTTAGGCTAGATAGAGTTCATTTGTCGACGAATTTCTGGGAAGTGAGAATGCCCACTTAGTTATTGTTCAGTCAGATCATAAGACCTCAAGACTATACAACGTCCGGTGAACGCTGCGGGAAGAGCAATTGCCACTCACAAGTCCAAAGCCTGAAAGCGGAGTTGCAGAACCAGTGTAATTAATTGTCTGAGAAACTCGTAAATCTACTTATTTTTAGCATAAAATCACGATGCGAGGCTTGTATATATGTAAGAAAGATCTGTACTGACCATTTTTGTTTTATTCTACTCTGCAACTTCTGTTTTCTTACCTTCGGACTCCGATGAGTGTTAAGCAAGATCATCCGTACCTATTATAATTGTTTAATGTTGTTTTCTTACATTCTATCCACCTGATGTTCATATCACATTCATAAAAATCTGTCTATTGATAATCTTTACTTTGAATACCAGGTGTCTTTTTGCGGTAAATCAATGATGCTCTACAGCTTTGTAGATCGCATTTTTTCACTATCTTGTTTCGTTTTCAAAATAGGGATGCTAACTCTACAGTTTCTTACCAGGTGACGCAGTAGATGGTTTTATTCAGTCGATCTTAACTATTTTAGTATACCAAGACACCAAACCTTCATGAATATATATATATACTGAAACAATCATTTTGAAGTTAAGAGGGTAGCCAGGTACTATATTGAGCATATTGTATATGTATTGCACCGTGTGTGTGTGTTATAGCTCAAGGTAACATTTAATAAAGTATTGGTACTATTTCGCTTGTAAAATTAAAAAAAGTGAAGTATTAGAATTGCTCTGCTAAATTTGCAATATAATCATTAGTAATTTGGTTAATAGTATTGACGCAGTGTGGAGCAAGGTTTCTTACAAAATATCAGTAACTACAAATGAGAGTATTTATGGATTTGGTCAATGCGCATAACATATGCCATGTTAATACACTATTAAAAAAAGTTGTATAATTTTATTTTATTCTAATACGAATTTTTGAATTTTTTTCTACAAACAGCTGACAAATCATTTGCTTAATTGAAACAAAAGCAAGACAATTATAAAAAATTGTGATATGCAAGTTATTTTTATTGGAATCATATTGTGCAAAAAAAAATCATATAAAATCTCCCACTGTTCTTGAAAAAAACTTCTGGATATCTCTTGATATTCACATCATGTAACAATAACTAGCTATAATAATGAAGTAAGTATTAATCTATTGTTTTCAGACAAACATCATATTTTTCCTTAGTAAGCTGTGGTATATATCTAGTCTAACTAGATAATTGCTTAGTATGTTCTTTTGTTTTCCCTAACGCACATATTGGGTACTCAGCTTGAATAGCTTCTGTTCTCTTTTCGATATTATATTTCCTCATATATTTTGTTATATGTATCTTCTTAGCATTGCTGATTGTTCTTTATAGTTATATATAAAGCACAGGTTTCTTCTTTTTTTTGCAGTAAGAATGAACTCTATACAGCAAGTAGCTATGAGGCGAAAGTATTAAAGTATAATTTACAATTTTATATCAATACATTAAATGCAGAATCAGATGCAGTAAAATGAGAAGCAATAAAAACGTATTTATGTATCCTCAATGTTAGTTTAATTTTATAACATATCAAGTTAATATAAGATTTTAGTTTAAGTTAGAACCATTCTTATATAATATTAATCAATTCATTATTGGAACCATTGGTAATAGTAAAAGGAAAAAACATTTTTTCCCCATAATAAAGAAATACTTTTTAAATATATATAATCTTTTTAATGAACACTAATTTTTTTCCTAAAATCACACATTTTACCTAATTTTCAATTTCATAAAATTATATTAAAATGGGAAAATAATCAGAAATTTCATTGAAAATGAAGCCTTTTTTTAGTTTTGAAGAGTTATTTAAAAACTGAGAACATATGTTTTATTCGAAAACTAAGCTATTTAAAAATTTAAAATTATTTCCCTTATTTTATCGGGGAAATTTTTTTTCATATATTCTTTTGGCATTTTAATTTAGAATTCCGTAATACACCAAGTATTCATAACAATAACAGAATGATTATGCTTCTTTCTCTATAACAAATTTATTGAAAAAATTAGTTTTATATATAAAACAATAACTGAATAGTATAAATATATCCTACAAATTATGAGAAGGAATTCTGAGTATCCTTAAGACCTAATAATTTAAATCCATTACACACGCAAGAAGAAAAAAAGGCAATAGACCAAAATGCTGAACTGTGAAATTTTTAAAGCTGTCATTCAGTTAAGAAAATGAATTAAAGTAAAGTTTCCTTTATAGGATCCTAGCCTTTTGCGTTTTAGCTGAACATTTTTATTTACAATATTTCAAGTAAATGGCGAGCAAAAATCGAAATATTGAACAATGGTAATGTCAAAAAGTATTTTGTAAAAGAAAACTGTGTTGTTGAAGTCAATCTAACAGAACAATTAAATAATATTACAGCAAGAGGAAAAAAATATTGCTGTAACAGGAGCTGAAAAAAATAGTAGTACATGTGTTGAAACGGCAGACTTTCGTAGTTCAATTGTAATTCTTCGAAGCCTTACATCTGGCTATTAACTACTAAATCAAATGAGGTGATTGTTCTAAATTAATTCCAATCAAATAGTATCTTACAAAATAAGGCTAAACATTTTAATTGAAAACTGATCTTAAAATCCCTGTTAAAGATGATAAAAAGAATATATTACAGATATCGTAGGATTATCTATAGTTTATTCACAGTTATATGCATGTCTCAAACTCTTTTCTACACATACCTCAACAAGACGCATAACAACATTGATTAAAATCTATAAAACATTCACATTATCAAAAAAAAATAGCATAACATTGTTGTTTAATTATTTATAATTCAAATAATTATTATTCATATACAAAACGAATCATACGCACGTTCGATTTAGAACATTAAAATCATTTCGATGCGTAGTTTTTAACTCAAACATTCGAAACATAGTTTTTGAGAACTGATATTGTATTATTCAGCAATGGAACGGATTAATCTCGGTATTTTGGTTATTCAACGTTACCAGTATTTGGAGGACATCGATTTAATTAACTTTCAACAGATAAAGAATTCCAATTTCCCTTCCCAATTGAAAATAGAGTAGAATGGGAGCTGATTGGATTCACAGTATTTTAAAGTGTGATAGACTAAATTTCACTTCAGTTAATGCGTTTTAAATCGTGAGAATCTTAAAGCGATAAGATTTGTAGAATTGCGTTTCAAACTCTATTAAATAGCCCATAAACTTGAAATATATTTAAAGCTGAACATATTGAAAAAAAATTGCACACGCCCAGATGCATGAAAATGTTATTCAGGAAATAAGCAACATTTTTCATAATCTGAGATAACTTAAACCAGTAGGAAAGTTAAAAAAAATGTTCAAATATAAAAAAGCATCGGAAGAGTATTCATTTTTTATGAATACTATTCTACAGTTTCAAACACTAACATATTATTAGGATAAATATATGCAAATGCAAACTTTTGCTGTTTTTATTTATCGAATTCATTCATAAAAACATAATTTGTTAGGTAAAATTTCTTGTTAGAAGTTTCAGGAAATTTTTTGAAAAAATCGCATTTAATTTTTTATTTGACGTAACTGTGACATCCAATTTATATATTTAAATACATAATAGTGAATAAGTAAGTCTTTTGAACCACTTCATTCGTATCAAACTATAATGCGATGATTACAGGTTCTTATATATATATATATATATATATATATATATATATGTAATAGCCATGGCCGTTGAAATGATTTCTTAATAGATTACTATTTATGATGGTTGATGTTTTCTTTGGATGATATTGACGAGGCAGTCCTGTGATTAATTAAGCTGTTTATTCCACATCTTAATCACATAAAACATTATAAGGACGACACAATACACACACACAAAACAAGCTGCAGCTGGCTACATGTTGACGCAGACAAAACACAGAAGCGAAAGAGAGTCGGTCTCCAGGAATCTCGATATTTATATGCGCCTCAAATCACATGATCTCAGTGGGTAGCTAGATGTAGTTTAAAATATTCTCGCTAGTCGGCTGGCTAATTTATTATTAAAATGTGGGTCCTGACGGGATGGACTAGATAATTAAAAGGTATTTAAAATGATTATATTACTGGGAGCAGCTACAGGATTATTCTGCAGCTGCAAAACTAATTTTTGCAGCTGCAGAAAATTTACTGGGCGCTATCAAAGCTGAACTTGTTTTCTAACGATTTCTATCTTTTATGGAAAATGAAAATGCTATTAATAAGATCTCGTTTTCTGAGTAGAGATAAGACAAGGCAGAAAGAGATGGTGTATTTGAAGGCCTTTCCAAAAGAAGCTTTATAGAAGTGTTTTCGGCAGGGAAAAGAATATTGGGTGAAAAGTTTGAAGACTCAAGGAGCTTACTTTGAATTTGATTAGGGTCCTAATCCCTTAAACTAATTAAGCTATTTTTCTAGCCAATGATCTGATACTTTTTGAACCGACCTTGTATGCGAGTACCTGAAAAACTCAATTACTGGTGCTAATTAAAATATTTAACAAAAGATTTTAGATGCATATTGTAATATAATATATTAAAATAGAGTATCTGAAACGGTGGCCACACAAACATTATTAGTAGAACTAAACATTGAAAGAAAACTATCAAAAATTCTTGTAGATTTAAATGTTAAATTGATTTTAATGAATAGGTTGGCAGATAAAGTAAAGAAATTGTTTTGAATCTAAAGGTACTTTTTTATGCTGAAGTAGAAGCATTTTGACTTGCTGTAGGACTGGGGCTTAGAGCTAATAGACTATATCGATCTGTTTCTGTGAGAGAAGTTGAACTGATTTTTGGTGTGGCAGGTCTACAAAGAACAATCAGTGTTGAAGAGCCTGTATCATACGGGTTCCTTTTTCTCAATATGAGGGAAACCTGATGAGATAATAAAAGAAAAGGGGTTTAGAAGTAAACACTACTGCAATTGTCAGCCTGAATGTATGGAAAATCAAAAGGGGCGTCTTAGGTTACGAAGAGGGGTTTCGGTAATTTTGCCCGGTGCGTGTATATGGGGAGGGGAATAATCATTTAATATGTAATCGATGAAATCATCCAAGATTACAGATTTACAGTGTTACATAAAAGTTCAAATTGTAATGGATGAATCTGTGAATCAACTTGACAAAGACGAAGCTGATTATATAAACTGTCTCTTTTGACACGTGCCCATTATCTAGTTAATTCAAGTAATGGGAATGTTTTATTGGTTCAACAATTTTATCGTACTTCTATGGACATGATTTAGTATAATTCCTAAATATGCTAATCAGTCTCCGGTGTGGAACAAATTTCCAAAATCAGATTTTTCAGCCTTATTCATAATATCGGTTAACAAAGGTTTGATGAGATCTAATTTAGTTTGCATGTTTTCTGGATGCAATTATTTTGCTCAAGTCTTTCAGCTGTGAAGTACCTAGCTGTATACTGGAATAACAATCCACACAGTTTTTTATTACTCCTCTCGTGATCCGTATTTTGTGATTTCCATGTGCAATGTCTATGTAGCAAAATTTAGGCAACCCACGATTCCCTCGTTCATGAATTCTTTTTAAACCATTTAGCTGCGCAATCCATACTGTTTATGTTTTTGTGTTCATATATATTATTTTTATGGTCTAATTCTATATTTTAAAATAAAAACTCTTTTACAAAAATTTTGTGTGCATTTCAACTTTAAAATGTAGTATAAAAGGTAGATTTGAAATGCGCATAAAAAATGTCAATTTTTATCTTACTTTGATAAAAAAGTAACAGCTTATTTAGAGGGTTAAGCTTACCAAGTTGAAATCGCATGCTATTGAGATGAGATTCGTTTTTAAATTTTGTAATATTGGTCAGATTGAACATTATCTGAAGGGTGTCATAAATCAATCTACTTTAAGTGCATGCATTTGTCGAAATCAATGTGTTGATAAGATTTTATATTGGTACGTCACTAACCAAAAATTCAGATAATTCATGATGGTGGAAACGCAAACTTTAGGAGCAATAGCTGGACAACTTTTATTGTATAAATTTTATAGCATTTAAATTTAAAATCAATGGCAAGAAGGTACATATGTTCCAAAAATGATACAGCCAATTTCATGCATTCACGTTGCCAATTTCTTATGAGGATTTTCAGTTATAAATACGAGCTTTCAGAAGATTGTGTTTTACTTCACAATAGTATCTTTAACTATATCATCTGTCTCAGAATAGATATTTTGGTTGTAATAATAATTCCAACAATGTGATATCATTTTGCTTTTATAAACATGAGTAAATGCAATTTAAAATAATTATTAGTAAAAGTTCCTTTGGAAAAATTTCAAGCTGACCTCTGAGAAACATTCCAGTTTGAAATGTTATTTCTGAATAACGTACATTTACACTGCTGGCCACCGTAAATGCAACACCCTGAAGGAAGAACGCAAATAACATGAAATTTATATCATGCATTAGCGGAGGTGAGCTATGCAAATGATTAGAATTTCAGCGCAGACACACATCACGCACGCCTGTGGCGCCGCCTCAAAGCGCTATTTAAGGCTTGGAAATTTCGACGATTTCAAGTTCGGCAATTGTATTTTTCTTGTGGTTTTTTTCAAAAAACTATCAGTTATGTCTCGTAGAAAACCGCGATCAGCTTATGATCATGTATCCGAGTTCGCCAGAGGAAGGATAGTGGCCTACCGTGATTGTGAATTATTTTTCAGGGAAATCGGTAGTCGTGTTTGACGAAACCAAACAACTGTAATGCGGATATGTGACCGTTGGATAAAGGAGGGTACGACGGACCGAAGCGGTCGATCGCATCCACCTCAGTGTACCACTTCACGGGAGGACCGGCAAATTGTGAACATGGCAGTGACGGATCACTCAGTCACATCACGAACCATAGCACAGCACATTGAGTCTGTAATGCATCATTCAATGTCTGCGCGTACCATTCGACGCCATTTTCGACAGAGTGGTCTGTCCGCAAGACGATCGTTGCTTGGTCTACATTTGACGCAGAACCACAGACGTCTCCGCCGCCAATGGTGCGATTAAAGAAGGATGTGGGATGCAGAATGGAATGAAGTTGGCTTTACTGATGAGTCACGCATCTGTCTGCAACACCACGATGGTCGGATTCGACCGTGGAGAGAGGATGCTGAACAGCTGCGTTATGCACCTCCACACTGTTTCTGCACCGGGTATTATGGTATGGGGCGGTATTGGATATCACTCTCGCAATCAATCCTCTAGTAAGCATTACCGGTAATTTAAACAGCTAACGTTACATCTCCGAGGTGTTGGAGCCAGTTGTCCTGCCTTACCTTCAGGGCTTGGCCACAGCCATATTTCAACAGGATAATGCACGATCACACTAGGCACGCATTGTTCAAAGGTTCTTCGTCAATCACCAGATTGAATTGCTTCCGTGGCCGGCTCCCTCTCCGGATCTTTCGCCGATAGAAAACATGTGGTCCGTGGTTCTTCAAGGATTGACCCAGATTACACCCCCAGCTACCACACCAGATCAGTTTTGGTAAAGCGAGGAAGCTGTTTGGTCTTCTATACCCCAAGAACATATCCAAAGTATCTTTGAATCAATGCCGAGGCGTGTGGCAGCGGTGATCTCTAACAATGGCAGCTACTCTGGCTACTGAATCTGGCAGGAACCGATGAATTCACTGAAGTTCATAAATTTAATCATTTGATACTTGGTCAACATGTTATCTACAAAATAAATTTTGTTATACTATATCTTGTCTTTCTTGGGGTTGCATTTACGGTGGCCAACAGTGTATATAAATTGTTTTAATCATGAAATTTTCCCATACAGTGATGTTTCTTTACGTGTATCACTGGCAGTAACTGTTTCTTAAGAAATATGCAGAATTATAATATATTCATATCTTTTAGAAGGTCTGTATCCCATGAGATAAATTTCCTTTTTAAGTGAGCTTAAACGATCTCAAGAAAAAGTAATCCTTAATATAGAAACTTCTGATCCTAAACTTTTGAAAGTGTAATCAAAGTTAGAAAGCATAAGCATTATTCTGTCCGCAAAATAAAAATGGTAGTTCATTTTCTGGGTGCACATGGCTCATTATAGATTTTTTTTCAACTTTAATTGGATACTTTCTTTCAAAAATATAATCATAATTTTTTAAAAAAAACAGCGTATCTCAAACTGTGGGGTGCACCCTCTAAGGGGCGTGATAATCCTGAGAGGGGGACGCGAGTATATTGGGAAATTGAAAATAAAAGATCATTTAAAAATTATTAAGTTTCTCAAAGTAAACAAACAAAATAGATTCTGACATTACAAAAAATAAAAAAAAGACACGTTTACACTGATAATATACACTAATAACAATATTAGCACTGTGCAATGTCTTTTTTAACAATACTAAGTTAAGAACAAGTTTAATAATTACCAATGACACCATGGGCTTGAAATATATAAAATTATACTCAAAAATTAACACTTACCTCGATAACCTGTACCGTTTATAATTAATTCCTTAAATGCCAATTGAAAATTATTCGATTTATTCCCCCAATGTCACTGATTAACACGAAGGCGAGCGTATGTGGTGTATTGTGGAAAGGAGTGGGTAGAAGAAGAAATTGTAAACATTGTAAACATTGTCAAAGTCCTTTTATTGCATTCCAACGTCTTCCGAATAAATTTGTGGATAGCAATGCACATAAAAGATCGTACTTCGGAAAAACGCATCTATACATCTGGAGCAATTAAGTTCAGAATTCACATGTCCTTTCAAATACTCTACGGTGGTTCATATATAGATAAGAGGCATAAAATTTCTGCGAACACGCGCTATAAGTTTGGAATTTGACCTACTATCGGTTCCGATTAATCTGAATACTCATTCATAATTTTAGCTAGCCACCGTTTTATACTCTTAATTGGCTATCAATAATAGACTTATCTGTTGCATTAAAATCATTTATTTTGTGTTTTCATCCAATTCATACCTTAACTTGTTTTTAATTTTATTTTAATAATATTTCTAAATATAATTCTTCTTCACTTGGATATCCCAATGTAAACCTGCATTTAACAAATTCTAGTGACTACAACGTTTCAACAGTATATGTACAAAATATCATGTTCGTATTTAAATTGTAGGGAAGATATTTAAACTTTAAAAGTCAGTTCTGTTCTCATAATAGTTAGAAGTATGTCTGAACCACATACGAAATGGATGTTGGTATTATTTATTCAAACGTTGCAAAGATCCAAACATGTTTCACACACACAAATAATTTTTAAAAATAATATTACATAAAAACAACATAAATGCTTTTTTAAGGAATTAATACCAATTAACACTAATATTTAACTAAAAAAATTTTTTTAAAAATACATACATTTTACAAAAAATTATATTATAAGTGAAAGTTTAACAAAATTTTTGACAAACTTCAAAGCAATTAGAGAAAAAAGTAATGCACTTATATCAGTAAAAGTTTTACTGAAACTAATTAGATGTATTTATCTTAAGAATGTAGTAAAATTGTAAAGTCTTATTAAAAATTAAATATTTTGGAGTTGATAAAGTAAATATTATAAGAAATGTGGCAATCTATTTTTGAGACCTATATCTAAATAAAATGCCATAGCTCAAAAAATGTTCACACAATAAAAAATATTTTAGTACATTTTCTGAAAAACAATATACATATCATGTTCAAGAAAGTTTCATAGAAACACATTAATAACACTTTGAGTTATCAGACTTACCATGATATTTTTTGAACAATTTAAATCCTCACTTCTGGAAGAAAATTATAGACCCACTTTTCGGGTTTTTCTAAATTTATTAAATTTAGAAAATTGGTTGTAACTTGACCTCTAGGCAATATAAAAAAAGTATGTTTTGTAAAGCCAAAAGATGGTTCTGTTCAATAAAATAAAAAACAAGAAATACGGGTTTTGACCGAATTTGTTCATCCCAACGTGTTTGGATACTTTAAATTGTATATTGTCAATTTAAGTGCGATTAAATGCAAACACATACCAACAATATGATTTACTATAAAACTTTTCTAATTTTCTACCTATGGTTAGTATCAATATTCCTATACTCTAATTTTTCTACATCTACAGTCTTCTACTCTCTGACATTTTACGCTTCATAAGTTTCATTATATGACTTGCTTATTTCTTTTTGGCACAAAAAGGACTTGCAAATTTATATTTTTTACATACGACACTTTGACGTTTTTTGTAATTATTTTCACTACAATGTAAACATACTTTTTCCAAGCCAAGTTATTTTAAGTTGATTGAATATTAAGCATTTTACAAATATTACGAATCAAGTATTTTATGAAATCACGAATACAAAGTTCTTCATTTTTCGTAGCATTATTACTGACATAAACCTAATGGCTTGAAATCTACACACACACACACAAACTAAGATAAAACTTAATAAATTGTATACATATTTATTTCTTTGAGAATAAAACAATATTTATTTAAGTTTTTATATAAAATATATTTATTCCGTGATGCAAGAATATTTTTTATAAACTAGTAAGAAGCTACTTTTGGGTTAACTAAAAGTTACTATAATAGTTTATTTATAACACGTGTTGCTTAGAGTAAGAAGTAAGTATAATAAGAAATATAACTTCTCTTTCTTACGCATTTATTACTTCAGTATTAATCATCTATGTCGGTATGCCCCTAGAATGATGGCCAGTTTACTTTCCTTTTTATGAAAAAAAATCCTGAAAAGTGTTATGCACTATTTAAAACGAGTAATTATTTTCTTATTCACTTAACTTTTACTGCAGGATGAAAGTTTCAACTTTCTTGTGAAAGTTAGTAATTTGAAACTTTGACGCTGCTAAAATTATCCCTTATTTTTTTTTTTCATTAGTAAAATATTCCATTCATATTATGCGCATTAAAAGGTAGCATATATTTAGCGATTAAAGTTATTGTATGTAAACACTTCAATATTTTAGAATAAGACAAGCATTCATTAGTCTAAAATATATATTCTTAATTTTTATTATATCTGCCTAACGAGAAATAACTACAAATTTATCTACCCCTCCTCTCTCTCTCTCTCTCTCTCTCTCTCTCTCTCTCAACCCCATAAAAGAAAAGTTAGCGTTTAAAAAAAAGGATAATGTAATATTCCATTAGCTGCATAATCGGACGAATCAGAGAACCGCGTATATATCATACTACTATATATATCATATAAATAACACTGACTCCCCCCCTCTACCCTCTGAAATTATCGGCTTCATTAAAAAGATAAAAATTAAAAAATCGCCGGGTAGAGATGGGATCACTAACAAGATGCTTAAATACCTTCCTGTTTTAACGATTTTCAAAATAACCAACATAATTGCTAATATGATTAATCTCAATTACTTCCCTGATACATTGAAAACTGCAGTTGTAGTGCCAATTCTGAAGCCTGGGAAAGACCCAACAGCTTCAGATTCGTACAGACCAATCTCCCTTCTACCGATTCTTAGAAAGCTGGCAGAAAAAATAATTTCAGCCAGACTAATTGACTATCTCGAAAGCGAGAATATTCTCATTCCGGAGCAGCACGGGTTCCGACTTCATCTGTCCACCTCCCATCAACTACTACGCGTCGTCGAATTTATCAAAGAAGGGAATAACCGAGACCAATGCACAGCTCTAGTCTTCCTTGACATTCAAAAAGCTTTTGATAGAGTATGGCACACAGGCCTACTCTTCAAACTCATAACTTATAAAATCCCACCCCACTTATTATAATTATTAACTCCTATCTTAACAATAGATCCTTTTCTGTTAAAATAAATAGAACTTTCTCCCGAAGTAAAACTATAAACGCTGGAGTGCCTCAAGGATCAATCCTTGGGCCTGTCTTATTTAACCTTTATGTAAATGATATTATCAAATGTACTAACACAATGTTTTGCATGTACGCAGATGATACAGCCATACTATCACGACACAAAAACCTAAATTCACTAACAGACAACATCAATGAACACATAGCTCACCTCGAAATCTGGTTCTCCGTCTGGAAAATCGCGCTCAATACCTCAAAAACGGAAGCTGTATTCTTCTCTAATAGGAAACCCCCTCCTGAAATTACTTTACAAAATGAAAGAATTCCCTGGTCTCAGCACACCAAGTACCTTGGTGTCATCATTGATAAAAATCTCGCTTTCGGACAACACATTGCACACATTAGAGACAAGTTTAAAACTGGCGCGCATAAATTATATCCCCTAATCTCGAGAAAGTCTAAATTAAGTAGACATAACAAACTGCTTACCTACACTCTGATTCTGAAACCCCTCCTTACCTACGCCTCCCCAATCTGGGGTCATGCAGCAAAAACAAACATCAATAAAATCGAAAGTACGCAAAATGTCATTCTAAGACAAATTCTCGAAGCACGCTGGTACATGAGAAATGTTGATCTCAGATCAGCGTGTAGTATCCCCACTGTAAGGCAAGCTATCCGGAAACTTTCTATTAACTTTTTGAATAATATTGACAATCACGATAACCCTTCTATTAAAGAAATCACCCCCTACTACTCCCATTTTTCAGTCAGAAGACCAAGAGATATCTTGGTCAACCCCGATTTCAATTAATTTAGTCTATTTTCCTTCTAAATTTGTTTTTCTCTCTTTCCAATTTACGCTTTCCTACAATCCAGCTCTGTTGGATTACAGGTCAGCTCTGATTGTGCGTGTGGCTATTCCCCACCACTCATTACTTATACTGTATTTGCCGAACTCTTGTTCCGACCAATAAGATCGCTACCTCTCATCTCGCGAGTCTCGCTCACCTCTAACAGACATTTTTTCCCACGCTCTGATCTTCGGTTTTTGCTGCAACCCGAGTGGCTGGGCTTGCCCCGCCCGCTCTAAGTTTCCTTCCCACATGCTTTTTTGAGCTCTTAAAAGAGGTTTTTATTAATTGTTTTTCCCCCATCTCAAATCTTTAAACTACTTAAAGTATTCTCTATTTTTCTTTTTATTATATTCTCAATTACTTTTTTACAATGGGTATTGGTAGAAATTTATACAGTCATCCTAAAACCCTGAAAGGAGTTTAGAGTCCGACAGGACTAGGTGCTCCAATCAACACTTTTCAACGAATATATATCATATGGTTTTAAAAGCTTCCGGTTAAAGCCTATAAATATATGAAATCTTCGGAGTGTACAAATAACTCTTTGATGTGTAGCTGCCCCGTCGACTTCGCTATTGTGTTGCGTATCATAGCTATTTATTTTGTTGTTTTCGTGTTGCCATTATATACTTATGTAAAATAAATGGGGATGTTTAAAGTATAAAAGTTTATTCATGTTTTCCATGATTGCAGCCACACCTGAGAGATATAATTCCATTCATAAATAAGGTCCGGAATTATTTACTTACACTAAAATCCGGCAGAAAAGATGCACCTATAGTTTCAAGCTACAACTTTAAATATTAGTTATATTCACCGTATATATATTATGCCTCCCCCAACTTTTCCCCCCGAAGATTTCTGGAATGTACCAGTCTAATGCTCTTATGTTTTGAACTCATTTAAAAAAAATTATACTATTGGTACATTTAAGTTCATAAGAAATATAATTTCTTTTAAATGAACAGCATTTCGATAAAGATTGAAGTAAATTTTTATTATTATTATCTCTTTTTTTAAATTTTTAATCTATTATTTTTATACTAGACGTATAAAGTCCACAAGTAAGTTCCAATCTTATTTTTTCGTGTTAAAAGTACGCGTTCTGCATGGGATTTTCGGTATATATACACATACGTATTATCCAAATATTGTTCAGTGTAAATAAGGACAGCATAAACCAAATCAATTCCATTTATCTCAATATGTGATAAAAAAAATGTATATTTCTTTAATGTAACAATTAACCTTTACTTATTTTTTTAAAAAAAAAGAAATGCCTTTTAAGTAGGTTAATTTTCTCAAGGTAAAAATTTGATGGAGTGTACTGCTTACGGGGTTTATATGTAATTATTTTAAATATATTTGTGATGTGCTCTCTATAATTTAAAATAGATTATTATTCTTATATTACAAAAAATTATATATTTTATAATTTAAGTAATGATTTATGGACATTTAATTCAAACTTTTGCCAGTAACTAAATTTATAAACAAAAAAAACCTATTTTTCCATTACAGAGCTTCTTTTCCAAACCATTTTCTTTCATTCACTTTATCAAAAAGACAAATGACTTTTGTCTCCACTTCAAACTAAATACATGAAAAAGAACATGACCTACGTTTTAACAAAAAACAAAAAAAAAAAACTATAAGTTTATAACATTTATAAAACAAATAAAAATTCTTTTACCACACTAACATACAGACAACAGTAATAAATTTCTTTAGAACAACACTTTCGTGTGTGCAAAAAAAATATTTATAAAAATTCTTTATACAGAAGTTTATTCAACAACTTAGAGAAGTGTAATAAATTATAAAAAATAAATAAATTTTAAGAGAAGTAGTCAAGTAAAAATGTCCAAAGAAGTAATCAGTTATTTTTTGCTGCTGGTGCATTATTCTTGAGATACAGAACTTTTTTTATGGATAAATCTTAGTTGTCTTGAATTTGCAGTACTAACAAAATGTTTCACTTTATGAACACGACTGAAAAAAATTAGAATCAGCATGAAGTGTTTTCTCCAGACTTATATCGTGTGAAAAAATACTTTACTTGCTACAGATTGTTTTACTGTCACACTTAAAATAAGATGTTTCTTATTTCCAAAAGAAATGTCGTGTTATGAAATATTTATTTTATTTTCGAAGTTCAACAAATGTTTGCCTTTGGTTAAAATGATATTTTTCTTTAACTAGAAATTCTTACGGCAATCATACAGTTTGTATAAAAATTAATATATTAATACTTGAAATAAAATTGTTTTCATTTATTTGCATAACTTGTTTTAACATGTTATGCAGGACATATGTGAAAAAATTAAGGTATCTGACTAATTGCGACAACTTTTTTTTTTGAAAAAAAATTGAGATATGGGGATTTATTTGTTGTTTTTATATTTTTTTAGTTGCTTAAAAACAGTATTACAATAACATAAGGGACTATAAATTTTATAATAATACAGTGATTGATAAATATTAAGGTTAAAACCCTTCTACTATTATACAGAACATGCACAATAAATTTCAGTTAATTATTTTCAAAACTTTTTTAGTAATTGCTGTCCCCATTTGAACATTATAAAGAAAAACGCATTTCGAGTAAAACGCGTTTTAAAATACGACATCTGGCTTAAAGTAATGTCATCTTCTTTTACTAAAACACTTGTAGTTTTTGTTCTAGTAAACGGAAAGTAATAAACTTTGTATTTTTATAAAGTTAACAAGATGGTCTGTAAAATAAAATCATAAGCAAATTATCAATTTTTGACAGAATCCACAATTTTAGGGTAGTCGGATACCTTAACCAATTTTTTTACGAGATTATGGATGGATTTACTTACCGTGAAATCCGGCGTATAGGGTACACTTTGAACACAAAAACTATAATCGAAATTTAAGGGTGGTGTTATACGCCGGGTATAAAAATGATAGCTTCAAAAATAATTATAGGAAATAATAGATGACCATAAAAAGATTTGACTTCTACATAGATCGGAATACTGCTTATTTAAAAGAAATGACATATCTAATGAGCTTATAGGGTTGTATTTCTAGAAGTATACTAATTTTTCAAAAACCTGGGATAATACTACCTCACACAAATGACTTCATAACATAAGAGCATTTCATGCATATATTTGCGGTTCCATCGTAAGAAAAGGTGTGCGCGTTATACGCGGAGAATGTAAATTAAAACTGAAAAATGGAGCTTCAAAGTATAGGTGCGCGCTATACGCAGGATTTTACGGTAATTAGAATCCAGAAATACTCATAGTGAAATAGTTAGTGCATATTACAGAATAAAATATACTGTGTAAATATGCACTAACACACACGTACATCGCAAAATAGTATTAAGAAAGAATAAAATAGTAATTAAAATATTATTTGAAAGATACAAATTAGAAAGATTGTAAAATATTTTTGGAAAGATATAATAGGTGTAACACACACTCTCAAGAAAATTTTTATGAAAATGGATTTTATACAACTACGAATATGAGATGCGGTTTTTTTCCCTCTTAACATCAACATTAAACTAGTAGAGACGAAATTTTTCGATTTCATCTAAGGACACATTGAAACTTTTTTTTATGGTTATCACATGTTATGACAGGTGTACATCATCGAAAGTATTATGTGAAGAAAATTGATGGTCCTGTAAGCCGGTAATTCATCACCGTCTTAAGAAAAAAGTGTTGTCTTAACATGTGTCCACGAACTAATACTACGCTTGTTTTACTTCTACTTTTCTAATATGTTTTTAGTATAGGATTCCACAACAACAGAAGCTTAGTTTTACCGTAAAGAATAAGCTTCAATAAAACTATTCTTTATACATATATAATAATTTTTTCTCTCTCTAATTTCTAAACTATTTGTATTCATGTAGAAACAATTTAACTTATACGTTCAGTTCAAAGCTTTTTTATACATTAAATTTTTTTCAAAATTTTTAAATTATTTTTTTTATAAAATTTCAGTAAAAATAAATGTTTTAAATTTATTGAGTTTCATAGATTCCAAGACATAGTTGCATGCTGAATTTTAGTAAAACCGGAAGAGGATCCAAAATTATATACTTTGGTTTAACTTTTCAATTTTTCATTAACTGTAACTTTTTTTCATTTTAGAACTACTTTTATACAGTGTGTTCGATAATAATTAAAATATACTGATTTAATTTTTATATTAAATACGTAGCTTATTAAATAGCATAAAATAGAAATACAAATATATAAAAATAAGTAACTTACTTGATGTTTATTGTAAGATAACGCTTTAAAGATGTACAATGGAATTTGCATTCTTATATCAAAATAAACAAACAATATTAACATTCTGTGGATCTAACTTTTAATCCATGCCACAGGTAAGCATATCTTTTCAAATTTTAATTCATGAAAAAGCGCAAATTATTAATTCGTTTTCCTGTTTATTAAGCCACAAAATAAACTCCATTGTTCTTACAAAAATTAAGTTTTACTGACTATCCTTTCAAGAACCAGCCCGTAAATCCATGCCGGAGCATTCCAAGTTGGATAGTAAACTTATTTTTAATATTCTTTCCATTGTCACACGCACATTGTGGTTAGTAGAGTGTGCATAATGAGAAGTATATAAAATTTAAAGATAAAAATATTTCGGGTCTTACATAGATAAAAATTACTAACCCTCACGATAGTGCAAGGTGAGTCTTAAAGTGATTAAGACCTGCAGACGCGCGATACATATCAAATACTTTAACACTGCATCTGAAACTTGTTATAATATTTTTTGGTTAAGTGTGAGAAATTAAAAAAATTGAGAAAATCCCATTCACACAAAGATGGAAATTTATTTGCTTTTTAACAAAATATATTATTTTTATTTTCAAGATGTGTCCGCATCATTTGATGGGTCTTTATTTCTATCAAATACTCATACATGACATGACAAAGTACTTTTAACGATTTAACCCCTTAATAAATTCACCACCACTTGGATTTATAGTCAATATTAAAACTCTGTGTGTGCTTGTACTGAGAATCTAGAATTAGTTTCGCAAATTTTACAGACTCATTTTCAGGATAAAATACATGACATAAAAATAAACTTATTTAAGATTCAGAGATTTTCATCAGTTACTTCTATCATCGCATCATTTATTGTAACATCAATTCTTTTTTTTTTCAGAACAACCTGCTCGCTTAAGTCCATACTTCTGAAATTTAAATTTCAAAGGTCACTCAAATTCTGAATCTTTCCATCTAAATATAATTAATAATTGTGGTGACTTGCACATAACGCTTGTTTTGCATTAATGATATTGATAGACTCATTATATTTTTTTATTTGTTGGATGAAGTACTTTTAAAGATTTTAACTCGTAGTTAATTCACCACAATACGTAGTACCGACTGTGCGGTAGTGGTTCGTTTCAACATTTATTAAAGTACAAGAACATTATACAGGGTACATAGGGCAGTCATTTTTACCTGAAAATGCTTGAAAGAGAGCTATAACTATGCAAGTAAGATAGCTATATAATAAAGCGAGTTCATCTGATCTAATGAAAAGTTATCAACGGAAGTTCAGAGAAAGTTGCAAATAGAACACGAAAAGAGATAGAGCAAAATTTTCAGTTAGAAAGTTTTAGAGCATTATTTATTTAGTTCGAAACGTCAATAGGTTCTCATGAGTAGGATCAATTGTCCTCTGTATACCCAAAAATGTCTGGAATCAAACCCCTTCAATTTGTGTAAGCGTTTAAAAAAAAATATCTACCACTATTTTTTGAATTTGCTCAATTTTTTATATAAAATACAAGCTTACATCAATGTATTTTAAACACATTATACAAAAGAACGCAAAGGAAAATTGTTATTTAATGATAACAAGTTAATGTAAAGCATATTCGAAGGATTTACTATTGCTCGTTTTACGCATTCCTATGTTGTTGTTGTTGTGGCTAATACCACCTGTCTGACGAAGTCAGATCGAGGCCAACGAAATTCATCATGGCATCGGGCTATATTGTACACCTGTCGTTAGCCGTAGCTTTGAGCACCATGCAGGTGACAGTACGTTTTGGCTCGGTTCCACCCCAATTTTGAGGGAGAACACCCTGGGAGTGGTCAGGAGTTTCCCACATCTCTTCCCCTTCCACCAAACACACGAGAACGCATTCCTATTCATTAGAGTAATACAGTGTTCCTCAAACTGTGAAACGCGTCCCTAAGGGGCATGATAACCCTACGTGGGGTAGAGGCGTGACCATATCAATAAGTCGATAATAAAAGATAACTAAAAAAGTTATAAATTTTCTTAAAGGAAGCAAAATAACATCCATTCTGACGTAATAAAAATACACGTTGCACTTTTATTATTAGCTGATCCAATTTAAAAATTAGAAAAGAAAAGTAACATAATACTTTTCTTATTACTCAAAAGTAAATTATATTAAATATGTATTACTTAAAAATAACTTACTTAAAATGTATATTACTTGAAAGTAACGTATACAATATTTAATACGTATCTTGCTAATTTGAGTGGTTTATAATTTCGGTCGTATGGTGAGCTGTAGCTTCAAAAGCCATTATTATTGCATTCAATACATGTTATTGTATGGAGGGGGTGACGAAATTATGACTGAAAATTGGTTAGCAAGTATTGAAAGTTTGAGAAGCACTGGAGTAGTACTTCATGCACAGTTCTCAGCATGGTAAAAAATCATACTATTTAAAAAAATGACGTGAATAAAAGGATGACGAGATCCAGCAGACGTGAGTGGAGTTGCACAAATCTGATTTCTTTTGTGTGATATACAGGACAATAAACAATAAAAGGAAATCCGTTGACTATAAAGGCTTTATCAGCTCTACCACACTGCAAAATAGTTTGTTGTCCAAAACAATCATTTCGAAAGTTTTGCACTTGAGGTGTCTGTGATGGAATATATAACTTATATAAATAAAACCTTTTCAAAAGCTGATTCCAGCTTTTACAAAAAGAAAGCAAAACTGGAACACATGTACACAACTTACTTTATCATCTTAAATATTAACATCTAAAATATACATGTAACTATATTAAAATAAGCAAAAATATATTTATAAGAAAAGGATCGCCTAAATCTCATTCTGTGATATGAGAAATAGTAGGTACTTTATTTTATTACCTGTCTTTTTCTACATCTTATGTCTTAAAAAATTACATAAGCACTATTTTTTTCTATTCTTCAACGTGTGCACTTTTAAATTGCAGTAAAATAACTATTCTAAAAACAAAAATATTCTAAAATTACATATTTTATAGGAATCTTCCATTCATAGTTTAAAATGACAAAAAAAATGTAACCCACTGCTGTATTTACAATAACTCAAAAGGAAAGAAAAAAATATTCAAGATGAATAAGAAAAGAAAATACTTATGTACCAATTTAGTTCAATCATAAGCGGATTGAAAGGAGATACATAAAAATCACCTGTAATTTACTTATAAAAATAAATATCAATTTTTGTAGATTGCATGCAAATATATATTCTATTTTCAAATCATTACTTTCAAATCGCTTGGAATTGGATACGTTTTATGCTTTTTCAACGATTTCGAAAAACATCTTTGCTTTATTAATACGAGCTTATGACTGTCATCTTTCAGGGAAGTATTCTATTTGAAATATTTAACTTAAATATATTGCTTATCTTCGAAATAAGTGAAATATGATGTTTAAAGAAATATAATAATATTTTTTTTCATTTAAAAAAATAAAATTTCTTGTCCCTTTTAAAAGAAATGTTTAGAAAACTTCTCAGTGAACATAACTGTAAGAGAATATTTTTTACAACTTCAAAATAACTTTATTGTTTTTCAATAGTGTATTACGTATTAAATAATAATAAAAAATTCTAAAAGAAAGGCAATTGTTTTTTCTTTTATGAATATTGAAATAAATACATTCTTCATAAATCCACACATTTAACATTTTGTTTTATATTCTAGCACTGGAACTTAATATAGAGGGTATCTGAAAAGTACCGCTGAACTTTAAAAGTTAATTAAAAGTAAGCAAATATTTTCTATTTTCTTTATGTTCCATAACGAAAGGAATAAAGTTTATTTTTAATAAAATGCAAACTAGAGGATTCAACGCCCATGTTTTCCAATATTCTAGTTTCAAAATGGCTTCACTGCAATGACAAGCTCAAGTTGTAGCTTGGTTTATTTAAATTAAATCCACAACACATGTACAGGGTATATATATATATATAAGTGACGGACTACCTACATACGAAAACCATCTTCGAGATCCACTATTAATGAAAGATTTATTATTTAAGGTAGTGTATATTGTCACAAATAAACCCTGATATCGAAACAAAACCTGAAACTATATTATTTGTTTAGCCTCGAAGTGTTGCGTGCAACTAATGGTGTGCAGACTGAATCTAAGAAACAAACATTACAAGAAAAACAGTGGGATTTTCTTTGTGGGACATAATACTCTGTTTTACTGATTTGTAATTGAAACTTGAAGAGTAGCAACACTTTTCGGACTCATGTTATTTCCATATAAACAGGAAT